>JAQLOL010000008.1:14027136-14046250 GCA_029783665.1 Naso thynnoides
AATGACACAAAAAGAGTGACCTGAAGCCCTCCATAAAACCTTTTGTAGGCTATCTGACCTTCCGGCCTTGTCCATTGTAGAAATGCATGCAAATAAGTGTATTTAAATAGGAAGTTAGCATATATGGACATAAAATATATAAAAAACTTGTAATACAAAACATACTTGTACAGTGGCATTGTGCCCATTAAGATTTTAATATTATATTCATAATAGATTAATCTTTTACTCATGCTATATTACAATAATCTGACTGAAATTGTTACTTTTTTCACAGTTACCGGTGGTAACCAGTATGTTAATACTTTTATGAGCTTCTTTTACATTGGACCTTTTGTATATGATCAGTTACCACAGTGTTTTCTCTGTTTGAGCTGTAAAAACAATGTTTTCCATAAAAAAAGAACATTTACTACTAAATTGTATTTCTTACCCGTTCATGTGCGGTGTCCACTACACAGACAGACAGTTGTGATTCTCCGACAAAATAAGTAATTTTGAAAAAACAAACAAACAAACAAAAAATTTCATATGTTTCAGGTCTTGCTTGTGGGTAAAAAAAAAAAAAAAAACATTGAAAAAAAAATCCACTTCAGTGGCTTCATAATTCATGCATGAAAGGTTTCTGTATCACCTGGATCTGCATCACTAATGGCATGTTGGGATCAAGTTGAGCTCTAACACAAGAAAATTGAATGTAGCTTTACACATGGTTATGACAAATACATAAGCGTCTGCCAGCACAGACACACCGGGACCATTATTATTTGAAACTTCTTAAAATTAAAATATGTTTTGAATCATGTGTCTGTAGCTATAAGCACTGTCAGGAGCAACAAACAGCAGGATGACCCCAACCCTTCAGCCACACCAGCCAAACAGAAGCCAAAACAACAAAGCTATTATCAGAGGACTAACTGCCACCAGAATGAGTTAGTGTGATGAAATATGAAAAAATATAATTTTAATGTTGTGTAACTTCTTGGAAATGTTCCATTAAGATACACCCATTACTGAAAGTAGAACAAACACACAACGAACCCACTTGAACTTCAACAAAAAGTTAATTTAGTTTCATGTAAAACTTTAATGAGCAGAGTTCTCAACTCTGACGTCAGAGCACAAATATTTCACAGATAGAAGACAGACTGAGCCGTCCTGTGTGTCTTTCGGTTTATAAACACGTGCCTACTGAAGAGTTACAGACTTCCATTTCTTAACAGTTGATCCCGACATTTATGCCAGTGTTACATTTTTACGTGTGTTTTTATTGAAGAAGGACAGGTGTGCGTGTGTCTAAGGTGTTGGTCACTTCAGCTGTGACTGGATGCTGGAGGACCCGACTGAGCTGGTGCTATCCCATCAGGCTGAGAGGACGGGTCTGAGACAGTAACAGAAGAAAGTCATCACACATCACAGATATAGATAAATAAAATAACATAGATTCTAAATCAAGATTGCAAAAACATTCATTTTGAAACTGTGGAAACAGCAAAGAACACTCACACATGCCATTAGGAGCTCCAGGGTGTCGAGGGGCCATTGTCTGGGTATTTCCCCCTCCAGACATAATCCGGTTGGGCAGGGCCTGGCCAGAAGGAGGGGGCAGGGCTGAAACACAACGAGAGAACTTCAGATGTTAAAAACAGAAACAAACACCGATTTAACAGATCAGAAATTAAGTGCAAGTGACTCTGAATGCATTTTATTGCATAAATCTGTGCTTTTGTGTGTCCAAAAATGGTTAATCTGATTTGCTAGCCTGTTGCTTCTTCGTGCTCGATGTCTGCTTTCTGTGTTTGTGTGTGTGTGTGCGTGCGTGTAGTCAGACCTGAATGCTGTGCTGTGTATCCCGCCTGACCCTGCTGCTCCCTCTGCTGGCGAACCTTCATCTCTGCCTGTTTCAGCTGCTCCGTGTGGAACGTCTGTCTCTCTGACAGGAGCTGCTGCCGCTGCTGCTCCAGCTGCATCACAGACACATGCACACATAAAGTATCAGCGATATACTGTCAAATTTCCTGGCATGTTACTGTTGCTGTGTCTTGATAGCAATGAAACAACAAACAAATGTCAAAAACTGGTCATTACAGCTTTTTGTTATGATATGTTCTAGGAATGAGGCTCATGCCACAGATGGACATAAAAAAGGAAGCAGACTGAGGGTTCATAGCAGTTATTATGTTCACTCACAGCCTCTTTCTCACGATCCATGATGGTCTCCAGCTCCTCAAAGTGCCTCAGCTTGATCTCCAGCTTCTTCATCTGGGTCTCCACCAGCAGAGCCACCAGGGACTTGATCTTCCTCTCCTCTACTGCTGCCAAGTGCTGCAAAATACATGAGATGGCAATTGAGAAAATTAGAATATACATTGAGAGGGGTTTGCAGTGGCTCAGTTGGTAGAGCAAGTGCCCCACATACAGAGGCTGTGTTCATGCTGCAGCGGCAAGGGATTCGATTCCACCTTGTGGCCCTTTGCTGCAAGTCTATCTCTCTCTCTGTCTCCTGTCCACTCTTAAGCTGTACTATATAAAAAAAAATAATAATAATAATAATACATAAAAGGCACAAAAGCCCCCCATCCCTCTAAAATAAAAGGGGGATACGCTGGGTGGTGAGTCACACCTCAATGGGTTACCATAAACCACAAATTTTAAATCCAAATGACTTGACACTTAATTTACTTTGTATCCTGCAGTAAAACAACCTTTGTCATATTTTCTTTCATTATCTCTAAATATTCTGCACATCAAAATTATAAGTGCCTGTCATGGTAGCCAGAAAACGTTTGACGCAATTGAAAAAGCCTTTATTTAATATGACAACCATGGCTTCACTTTTACATTCCTGTGATTGGTCTGTTTTAAGTGCAAGGGCTTTACCTTGGCCTTCGTGGCAGCTGAGGCCAGAGCAGCAGCTGCTGCCGTGGTAACGCTGCCTTCCACCAGATCCTGCTCCATCACTCTCCGCTCATCACCATCTCCCTCCCGCTGCCCTATGCTCTCGTCATCATCTCCCCTTGCTGGATCAGAGAAAGAGTCTCTTTAATATAGACAGACCTGCACATTTACACACATACTGCGACAACATAAATACACACTGTACATATTTACGTACCATCTCGCTCCTCCGCAAGTATATTTTCAGCTTTTTCTCTTTTGATTCGTTCTCCTTCAACTTTCGCCCCACTTGGATCCACCTTGAGCCCATCAGTCCTTAAAGTGACCTGAAACAGACCCACACACGCTCAAAGAGAGCCACAACAATCCCCAACAGACACAATAACACTCTCTAAGCTGCTTTCCTTGTTTTACCTGATGGGAGGTGGCACTGGTCTCCATGTGTTCTGCATCCATCAGTTCTGAAGGACAAAATAAGAGATGCATTGTGAAAAGCATAAAGAAATAGATTCACTTGTGTGTGATTCGATGCATTTATGTCACAGTCCTACCTATTTTGTCTGGCTGGTTGGACATTTCAGAGATCTTATCCGCTGACTCCTCCTGCACTCGAGAAAACTCCTCTGAACACAAAGATTTAGAATCACTAAACACAAACTGAACATACATATACTATCTGAGAACCATACCATAACCTAGGCCCAAATACAAATCAACACTCCTCGAGCTGTCCTCTCACCCAGTGCAGCCTTAGCAGCAGACGAGGCCACCCGTGGGTCCACCACGGAGGCAAGGAAGGCCACAGTGCTCATGACAGGGTTTTCTGATTGGCTGAAAGGCACAGGCTGGTATGCCAGTGGGCCAAGGGAGGCCGAGGAGTCTTCAAGGTAAGGGTCTTCTATCGGCAAACGGAGGAAGTGGAGGATACACTCGTCCTGCGTTCTGGAGCCCACGTGCTCGGACACTTTGTTCCAGTCGTCCCTGTAGACCTCTAAGGCCTGAGAGAGACAAAGACAAAAGACGTGGGAATGAGTGGGGTTGAGATAAGTTGCTAAATTTCAGAGCATACTGTATGTACAAGATTTTCTTCGGTCAAATAAAAACAACTTTCCTTATAGAAAGGCAATGAGGTGTGTGTAAGATCTAAGTTAGAAAGACATAAAAATAAGCAAATGCATTACCTCTAATAGCAAGAGCGTCTCTTGCTCTGTCCATTCCCGTCCTGCACTGGCTCCTTTAGTCTAAGACAGGTCAAAAATATTAAGAAAACCATGTGACCAAAAGAACATAAAATTAAGTAAGTCTACAAAACCAGATTCAAACTATCAGGGGATTTAAAGGTGTAATTTTCCGTATGTCTGCTTTATCACAGACCTTAGGGTGTTTCTTGGTGTAGATGTCAGTGCGCAGACCAAAATTCTGGCTGTCTGAAGGCTTTTCTCTGCTCTTTTCTGGGAAGTACAACATGTGCTGCGAGGCTGACACCTGCAAGAGCGAGAGCGGCAGAGTTTATCTGGAGGCACTTCAGATGACAAATGCGTTGCATATTCCTCTGTGTAGAGCTGTCATGTGTCATGTGCTCTACCTGCAGGGGTTTGTGCTGTAGAGGGGCCAGCCCGGACGGTGTGTCAACTAGTACGTTGAAATGAGGGGTAGGTGGGGGTCCCATTGGGAGAGGTCTGCTCTCTGCATCCACCTGGTAGTTAATCAAACCCCACTGCTCCAAAAAAGCATGAACCCTGGACAAAAAGAGGGTTTACTTTACTCTGTCCAAGTAAGCGTCTTTTATAATGCACACACCGAGTACACAATATATCCCCGACATAGAGAGGTTTCATTTGTTCACAGATATATATTTCAGAACACCCACACAGTACATCTACTTTAGCAGGTGCAGCAGACGCTGCATGGCAACAAACACCCACACATTAAATCATACCTCATGACAGCACAGACGTCTCCGGTGAGGTTGCGCCTGCAGGATGTTGAACTGAGATACTCCTGGGGGTTGAGCCTGTAGGTGTCGATCATGAAGTTACGGTACGCCAGGTAGCTGCAGCGCAGAGGAAAGATCCCATGTTTAGTGACGCTGCCCTCATCATCTGATAAAACTCAATTTGTAAAGTCTGAGTGTCTGCAGTACTCACATTTCTGGAGATTTGGACTTGTTCTTTCCATTGAAGAATTCAGGCAATGCACGTTTCTCTATTGAGTGAGTGCTGGGATACAAATAGAGAAGGGGTTTTAGTACAGATGTGCTGATAACATTTCTGCCTTTCTTTATCAATACCTGAGCTTTGTGTATCGGCCAGTACTGGGTGCCAATCAGACGCCAGTGCTTTAAAAAATTGTTAACACCTTTATACTCCTAACCCTGTTTGGAAGTTGCGTAATGGATGTGCGTGAAGTTTCACAAGCAACTTGCCATTTATGGATAGTGGATCCTTGCGGGGTAAAATAAGTAGGTGTACAGGACACAAGTAGCAGGGTCTCGTTTCTATTTATGTGGTCAAAGAATCCAGCCAGGGAGTAACCACGTTATGTAGTTTAAATGTATAATATTACTTCTGTTTGGTTTATAAAAAACTTTAAACTACCCTTTTAAAACAGATTTTTTTAAAAACTGAAATTAAATTTTAATTAGTAAGTGCCTGTCTGCCTATGAAGCATTTTTACTCTGTTTGAGTTTTTAAACCGATTATAATTGTAGCATCAGGCTAAATGTAAACAGAACTAATGTCATAAACACAAGTGTCTCGATCTTTCTGTGTGTATTTATTTACCTGTTGTAATTAAACCAAGACGTGTAGCTCGGTATTATGATATGATGTGTTTGTTCTGTGATGTTTTCCTCTCCCTCTGACAGGCGAGGAATCTCTCCTCTTCCCTCTTCATCATCCTGGACAGACACACACGTGTAGACAGAGTAATCTTACTTACATTCACATAAAACACTAACTGATACAGACTAATCAACCCTCCTGCAATTAAAGTACATTTTGATTGATAAAAATTAAATCATATTCACCCTTCCCGGGAAATCGTCTTCCTGTTCATCTGGAAAAAGAAAGAGTGAAAACTCGAGTGCATACACACGAACAAAAGAGCGAACACATTTTAAAGTTTTTCATGATTTAAAAAACAGACATTTACACATGCTGCACTGCTTCTCAAATATGAGCTATAACACGTGAAGACCTACCCAGGTCGGCCATGGTCCCTCCTTTGACAGGAGTATTCTCACTGTCCTTCTTCAGGTTGACTACAAGAGGTGGAGACACATTACAAGGGTTTAGAGAAGAAATGCTAATTTATTGAATTCTTTTAGTAATTTTCAGGGTACTGTTTTTGAATTTTTTTTTACCAATCTTGGGTAGTATAACCTCCTCCATGTTAGGAACAGGCGTGGGGTCCTCCATGTCTTTTGTCAAGTCCTCTTCTGGCTCTTCCTCCTGTTGTCCACGCCTTCTCCTGTGCCCACACACACACACACACGCACACGCATACGCACACGCACACGCATACGCACACGCACACAAACACAAACACACAAACACAAACACAAGTAAACAAAAATCATACAGAGGCTGCACACCTAGAACCCAACTAAGACAAAACCCTCCTATTTATTTAGAACTGATATTTCTTACCCCTTCTTTCCTTTCTTCCTGCCCTCAGATGAGGGCGGGGAGGGGGATCGTCTTCTTTTTTTGGAAGCTGTGGATTTGGAGTCCTGCAACAAAAGGCAGAGCTTGGTGAAAAACTAGGAAAGCAAGAATTTAAGCCAGACAATCACAGATCAAGACTCTTTGCATTTTGAAAATGAAAGACTGGTGGTTCAGTTACCTCAATTTTCTATTAGGAAAATTGTAATCTGTGTATTAATAATTGAGAACACCTTTGCCCTTTGCAGATCTTCCAGACCACCTACAGCTTCACACTAACCTGGTCGTCTCGGAGCAAAATACGCTGGCGGAGGATGATAGGTACATTCCTTTCATCCACACAATAGTCTTCCTCATTCATCCACTCGTTGAAAACATGTGAGTCCAGCACCCAGCCAGCATGGACCTTGAGTGCACACACACAAAATGAGAATAAATGCAGTGCAAGCTGGCACATCCCATCAAGAGTCAAACATATAAAGTAAATTATTTGGACTTTGGAAGAAAAATAAAATTATTCCCTTTGTGGGCAAACTGAAGAGGTAAAAACTGCTTTAATCAACTGTTTCTTGTATCTATATCTATATCTATATTATATCTATGTAATTAAATATACAGAGAGTGATAGCTTTGAAGGTTGCTTATTATCCGTGTGCTGGTGTTCTAACCCGCCAAGGCTTCTCTGTGTGTGGTGCTTCTTCAACCTCTCCTTCGACGTCACTTGAGGACAGCCAACTGTCATAACTGGTGGAAAGTGACAAGAGACATAATAAGTAAGTATTCTAAGGATGCATAAGCATCTGTGTGTGTGTGTGTGAGTGGGGGTATGAACTAGGCTTCTTTTGGGGACACCTGTCAGACTCCAGACCAGTTACTTTGGGACAGTGATGTAGAGAAAAGTCATGTTAAGAGAGCAATATTAATCATAAATATCAACCATATAAGCATGTGCCACAGTATAAATCATATTAATCACATAACTTTGAAATTTCTGTAATCAAACACAGTGTGAGATTTAGTTTGTAGAAAAGATAAAATATTACATGTATTTTTAAAAAATGCAGTTGGCGATAACTGTGGCAGAAGCTCATCTTAGTTCTGGCTGATCTTTGTTTAGCAGGATGGAGTTCCAAAGTTTCCCACCATTAGACTGACTCACGGGTAGCTGGATGAAACAGATGAGCTTAAAGCTTTACACTGATAGAAACTTGTGCTAAGATGTGGCAGGTGTGAGCGGGTGGAGTTAGGTATTTGATCAGCCTGATGCGATATCATTATTTCCCGGCAGAAATGCGTCTGTTTAAAAAAGAAAAAGGAAAAAAAAAACAGACAGCAGAAGGAGGGACTCTGTGTAGAGCATAAAATAAGGTGCAGAGCAGCTCAGTTTCAGTCTATTCCTGGGAAAGACTCCAGTTTATTGCCTGTAGAGTGCTGTTGACCCATCCTGAGGGAAAGAACTCTTCTGCATTACACTCAAAGCTTCTCCAGTGACTTCCTCTGAACTTTTTGCAAGACTTTAAACTTACTGTTGGAGGAATTTTTTGGTAAGTGTTGGGACAGAAGATCCGAGTCAATCACTGGCCCTGACCTAAATTTCTGACCAACAACGTAGGAAAAATACCAGCAACTAGGCAACAGGTAATATTTGCTTCAGTGGTTACAGGTTGTATCCAAGAAATTAAAGTAGGTTTATGTAAGGTCTCCTAATTAAGATTGTATGTGTGTGTGTGAATTACCTATCAGGGTGCATGCCCCAGTGTACCAAGACATGTTTATCCTTCCGCATGACAGGACGCATCCATTCATCTGAAAAGAGATGCATATCACTTTAATTATCAAAATTAGTAAGCATGAGGTATTTAAATAGATATTCACACATAGCTGCATAAACAGTCACTCACCTTCGTCTGTTGAAGCAGGTGAGGGGAAGATGTGGTGACTGGCAAGCGCTCTGTCCTCAGTGATTGTAGCCTGTGGAGGGACAAATTGTGACTCGCTGCAGAGCATCAGAGCTACATCGGGTTTTATGCACTCACTACATATTTATCGGCCAGACCTGTATCAGTAAACTTCAATCTATGAACATCTTCACCTTCATCAGTTAGTCTAAACCTCTGCTTATCTTTGACATCCCCAGCAGCACTTTACCTGGTGTTTAGTGATAACATCGGTAAGCCTGCTAGCCAGCTCCTGGTCTAGCATTGGGTCTAGATAGACCACAGGCAGCGACATACAGTTGTTCTGTAGACAAAAATAAAATGGGCACAAGTTTATCAGTGATGTGTCCTTGGAGGCCTAATGTGTGTATGTGTATTTGTGTGTCTATGTCACCTGGATCAGTGCTCTTTCAATAGCACTGAACATCTCGACATTCCTCTCAGTTCTGGATGGATTCTGCAAGTCAAACCTCCGCCTGCAAAAGGAGGAAAAGTAAGACAGATGATATGAGGAGTACTGCCGTGAAAAGGAAAGGGCCCTATTTGGACAATCCAAGTCTAAAGTGCACGACACAAGCTCAATTTGGATGTGTCCAAGTCCACTTTGCTGTTTAGATGGAGCATAATCTGGACCCAAAGTGAGGCGCAAGGAGCAATGGGAATGAATTCAGTCCCTTAATTTACCATAGGTGTTTTGGGCGTAAGAAGAAAAACACATGTCAGTGTGTCATCTCTTATCGCCTTTTAGAGTCAGATGCACTTGGAGAAGGCGCATTGCTGTTTAGATGGCAGAAAAGTGTCACAGAATGTTTTTCACACCAGAGCGTGCAAGGTGATGGTGCACGAGCAGATCATCTATAGGAGCATCCGTTTTTTCCCAAAGCTCCCTGAAGTGAGGCAGGCGTACGAAAAGCCAGAAAAACCAGAACAGTCTCACTGCACTGAAAGAATTATAATGATGCCAGTATGAGGAAAGCAACAGCTTCACTGCATACAGTAACGCACTGCTGCTGTTTAACTTATTATGAGGAGTCTTGCTGTGCGTCCCCATGTGTCACAAGCAGAATATAAGTACCTCGTGAATGCTCCTGTGTAACATATCAAAATAGTGCGCCTTGTAAATAACAGAACAACAATGCCCTACACTTGAGACAAAGTTGTTTTTTTTTTGTCAATAGCACAAATGCCACAAGATAGCAATGAGCCAAAAATCCAACTGTCCTTTTAAGACCAACATTCCCGTGGGGCAAAGATAACTGCAAGAACATTTGCTATTTGGCTTATGTGGGCGCTCGGCGTGAAAATGACAACAATACTTGAGCTGCTCTGTGCGTTGCCTTTGCATCAGGCAGAAGATGGGGTCCAAGGGCATTAGAGGCTTGCAACTCACCAGCCCTGCTCAGCCTTAAACTTGTAGGCGGTGCCAAGAATGTGACACAGTCCACCTCCTGGCCGCAGGTCCAGAAAGCATTGTGCCTGCAGAGAAATTGTAAAATCAACAGTCAGTTTTGTCATTTGTTTTGCATGTTTAACTCATGTTTACTCTGTCACCTTGCTCTTCCACTTTTCTGAAGAGAACCATAACTGAAAAAAGTTTTGAGAATCTTTGTGTTGTTATCATCTGTTATTCTACTTTGATGTTAAGCCTAGATGTGTTGTATTATACTTCTAGAAATGTCAAACAAATGTATCTATAGTTGCCAATTATATCAGGTTCTCCCATATCCAACTGTATCCAATAGCCAGTATCGTTCTTCAAATCTTTTGTATATACACATATATAAAATCACAGTGATCTCAACCCTTGATAAACACAAGGGGACTAAATTAATGTCATTTTGAGATTTTGGAGACTGCTAGCACCTCAAACCAACGTTATTCATTAATTATAAGTGTTAGGACAGTGAGAAACAGACTCACGGGCAGTTTGGTGAGAGCTGGACTGGAAGCTTGTCTTCCGAAAGCATCTTCCTGGAACTGGAGAAGCTGCAGGGTCACTGTAGCCAGAGCCTGACACGATGGAGCATCCACCAGTACATACTGACACAAAACACACACACACACACACACTTTATGAATATGAGGGGAGTTTTTCAATATATACTTTATGCCTAATCTCTACCAGAACTTATTGGCTAACGTTACAGTGCCTCATTGAAGAATATGAATCGTGAGGCTAATATTAAGAACCTAACGTTGACTGCCTGCGGTGAGGATTTGCACTTATTCTTCAATACTGCGCCAAATGACTGCATCACACAAATCTTGCAAGGCAGTGAAACTGTTATACACGAGGTTGTAATATCCAGCATGAGACGTTTGTTTACAGTTGTGTTGCTAGCAGGGGGCGGCTAGCTTGTTAGCTAGCTTCCTAGCCAGCTAACTACCTTTTTGTAGTGCTTCCCAATCCACTGTCGCACCATCTCCAGCTGGGCTAATGTATCCGGACTCTCCCAGAACATAGCGGAGGGACTGCTGTCTTTTTTCCGGTGCGCAGATGATCCGGAGCTGGCCTGGCTTGTCCCAGAAATCCCAAGATTTGTTCCTCCGGACATTCTGGCCCAAATAAAACGAGATTATTTCAAACGGGAGAACAAAACTGACTAGCGCGCTCGCTAGCGTTTGCGTTCTCGTTTCTTCTCGCGAGACACAGCGCGATCGTCGGGATTTGGCCCGTTTGGCATAAGGGTTTTCGATTTTTTATTTAACATATTTAATTCTTTATACATTGCCCGTGTTTTCATTCAGTTTTTTTGCTTTTTAAAAATTAAACAATATGTTTAAATTATGCAAAAACTTCTTAAATGCACATACCAATGCACACTTTTGTCACAAACGAAGGCTTTTACTTCAAAATAGCCTAAAACTGTCAAATTAAAAGTAGGCCTAAACCCTCAAATAATCTAGATATTGATTTACTATATTATTTAGCCTATTTAGATTTGCTATTGTGAAGTGATCATGCTTAATAATATTTAAAGCTAATAAACATATTTTTAAATGTATTTAGTCATTTATTTTTTTGTAAGAGAACCCTAAAATATTGCCTACCGATGTATGATACTTAGAGT
Source organism: Naso thynnoides (assembly GCA_029783665.1). Classification (NCBI taxonomy): domain Eukaryota; kingdom Metazoa; phylum Chordata; class Actinopteri; order Acanthuriformes; family Acanthuridae; genus Naso; species Naso thynnoides. The sequence goes on from JAQLOL010000008.1 coordinate 14,038,708, forward strand.
TCGCATGAAGGCCAACCTAGAGAGTAATGGCCTTGGAGATGGCAGACCTTAGGGAGGCTTTTGACGTCATTTTCTTCAGAACCAAAATGTTTCATATCAAGGGAGTTGTGTCCTTGGCAAAAGAGGGTTTAACTTAAGGAAAATAGGAGGAGTGTGTAAAAGAAATAATAACGAATGTGTGGAGGAGACATTTCAGTTGTTCCTTGGGACCAGTTCGGTTTAGTGTCCAATAACCATTAGGCCTACCTGCATCTGACTTTGAAGAATATCTATAGCAGGCTACTGTTTCTCTATTGCGTTCATTAAAAGACTGATTATTAATAACTTAAAGTTATAAAGTGTGGGAAAAAGCCTAACTTCAACTAGTCCTTGGCAGGTTTTCTAAACCACAAGGACACTGGACTGCGAAGATGTCTGAAGACTGAGGGGAAAATAAAACCTGACGGTGGCAGTAAACAACATCGTGGATGCCAGCTGCCGCAAAATACGAAGAATAAAAGAAGAAGAGAAGTTAACGGAAGTGAAATTAGGTGAGTGGTAACCAGCATTTCACAAATACGTGGACTACTAAACAGCCAAATTTAAAATTACCTCTGGAATAATTATTTTAAGTAAACTTAACATACGGACATTTTACTTGCCTGCTGTGTTGACTGATTTAAATCGATTTTTTTGGAGTAATTTCCGTTATGTCGCAGCTTTACGAGAAACAGTCACAGGAAAAACAAACTCCTCTCAGCAGGCTGTGGCAGCGAGCTTGTTATGACTCTTTTCCGTCGCTGTCTAAAATTGGACGTGTGGAAACGCACAGACTCCACACATGCAAAAACCAACCGGGCAGTGAAGCACCAGCACCCGTGAACGTTACTCATTCATCTTGTCGTGTTTTCACAGGCTCTGTGATCCCATGGGTGTCCAGGGTCTGACCACCTTTGTGGAGGAAAACAGAAACGTCCTCCAAGATGTGAAGCTCAGGGACAGTCGGCTGGTTATTGATGGCTGCAGTCTGTATTTCCGCCTCTACTTCACCCAGAATTTGGACCAGCAGCACGGAGGGGACTACGATGCCTTCGCTTGCCTGCTCTCTCAGTTCCTGTCTGCGCTGGCAGCTTGTAACATCCAGCCGTATGTGGTGCTGGATGGAGGTAGATATCTGTCAGCTCCTTTCATTTTTCGAAATTCAGCTTCTCAAAATTGATTATGTTGAAGTTTCCAAGTAAGCGTTTAGATTCAGTTCAAAGACACACGCCATTTCATGACATCAACTCAGACGAAATCTCACCAGAATTAAAAATCATATCTCCTTTCCTCTCCTCAGATATTTTCTTTTTCTCTTACTAAATTTGTGCATATAAACAAAACAAAAACTTGTCCCAATTTTCTTAACTTTACATGTTTACAATGTTTTTTTTTAATATATTGTTTAACTTGTAGTACTAGAATATCATCAGATGTTGTGGTAAGTGATGGCAGTTATTTGACATTTGAAATAAATATAAAAGAAGCAGTTTGCTCACGTTTGTAAAAAAAATTAAAAAAAACGGATCAAAAGTTAATTTTAAAGCTGCACCAGTTCAAGTCCGTGTGCAACTGTAACACACAAACATTTTACCTCTGTCTTTTTCCTGTGGGTTTAAGGGATTGACCCGAGCGAAAAGAAGTTTCCAACTCTGCGTCAGCGTCTGCAGTCCAAGATAAGGGAGGCAGATGGTCTTTCTCATGGCCGCAGCGGTTCTGTTCTCCCTATCATCACAAGAGACGTTTTCATTCAGATCCTCATCCAGAATGGAGTCCCAGTGGTCCAGTGTCAAGCAGAAGCTGACTTGGAAATCGCATGTTTGGCTCGCCAATGGAGCTGCCCAGTTCTATCCAACGATAGTGACTTTTACATCTTTGACCTGCCAGGTGTGGGTAGCAGGATTCTTTCTAAACTGCACTTAATGCCTTTGTAATAAATGGTGATGATAATGTATAGTTTGGTTTGGCTGTTGTTGTACATATTGGTTAACCTGTTGCCATCCTCATGGCCCATAGATGGACCATAAGAGTTTTAAGTGGTTCTTAGCACTGTGCATATTGCCTTAAATGTATAAATTTAAGTCAAAATGGACATGCTAAAATTTTTATATTTCATTAAATTCAATTTATTTTTATAGTTAGATTCTCCCCTAACTCTCATACATATATTTATGGGGTTATATTTTCTCCATTGTAGATCTTTAAATAGCAAAGGTTGATGTTAAGGGGTTAAGTGCTTTGTTTTTTCTTCTCTTAGGTGGTTACCTGCCACTCAAGTTTTTTCAGTGGACCAACCTTCGCGGCAAAGCATCTCAGCGCTACATCTTGGCTCGCTGCTATACCACCGAGGCGCTGCGAGGCTTGTTTGGGATGAGGACCACGGATGTGCTACCCTTATTTGCCGTCCTAACTGGTAATGACTATGGCGCTCCAAGAGATGCTGAAAAACTTATCGATATTTTATTTGGTGGTACAGTAGGGAGAGGTGGTGGCAAGAGTAAAGATGGCCCTTCCCGCATTGAAGCCCTTCTCCTTTGGTTGAGCTGTTTTAAAAGTTCGGCAGAGGCCCTGGAGGAAGTGGACGGGCTTATGAGTCAGCACAGCAGAGATGGAGGTGGTAGAGGAAAGAGAGGACAGGTAGGTGGACTCAGTTTACAGCTGTTGGCAGGTATGCAGGAGTATGACATCTTCCATCAAAGCTCTCTGGCACACTGGTTCTCCGGAAGTGGGAAAGCTCTCATGGGAGAAATACCTGGCCTGCCAGACTGTCTGTCACTGGCTGTGGCACAGGGACTGTTGGCTCCCTTGGTGGTAGATGCTGTGGTGATGCAGCGAGTCCTGCTCATGCCACAAGTAGAGAACAGCAAGCAAGACAGCAGCCACTGTTGTGCCAGAGCCATACGCCAGGCTGTGTATGGGATATTACTGCAGAAAGAGCAAGATGTCCAAGCACAGGAAATGAGAGTACAGCAAAACACCAATCAGGATATGAGAGGCAGGAGAGGGCGAGGGGGAAGAGGGTGGGTAGGTGGTCAGGTTGGTGGAGGTAGGGGTCGGGCTGTCCTTTTACCAATACATCATGGTGGTAGTGTAGCAGCTGGCGCAGCTACAGTGCAGTCTCAGGGCTGTAGTGTCCCCATTTGTGTGGAGGAATATGACCGCCAGCTACTGGACTTGAAGAAAAACCAAGTAGAGGCCCATCCGCCCAGAACCCCCCTTCATCTGGAAACACTTGAACAGGTAAACATGAGATTGTTTTTTCCTTGTCAAAAGAACTTGTTCTTGTGACTTGGTTACATTTCCCAATCTTTATTCTAATAATTTCATCCAGGCTCCCGTGGCAGTTCGTCTTAGTGTCCTGTTAGAAGTCTTGGGGGTGAAGGAGTCTGCCCTGGCTCGTGTCCCTCTCCACCTGAGGCTCGCTGTCGCAGTGACGGGCTTTTGGCTGAGAGAGGCCAAACCAACCCCCTCGCCGCCCCAGCTCCAGGCTTTGTTGCTGGGCTTAGTTTACGGAGAGCTGTCCTGGAGCAAGCAGCCTGGAGCTGCCCACTTCCGACATTCCGGTTAGTCTTGTTGTATCTTTTGTATTTTTTCCACACTTCTGCATGTATTAATAACAAACCTGATCTAAAAACGTGTTGCTGCTGTGTATCACTCTAGTCCCACAGCTAAACTGGGCTGTGGAATGCAACGTGTGGGAAGGGCTGGATCGACTGCGTGCGAGGCCACGAGACAGACGGGGCTTAGACATTGGAGCGGCTCATAGTTTCAGCCAATGGCAAGCTTGCCTCTGGAGTGCTCTGTGTCTCAATCAGCTACTCCTGCGGCCGATGCCTGAGCCCCGCCTACAATGGTAAGGCACAGTGACATGGAAGAGGGGAGATGATACAGTGTGAATTTTGCTGCTTTCAAGTACTAGAACTGCAGCTGATGACTTTTCATTGGTGATAAACCTGCTATTCTTTGGTCGTTTAATCTATTAACTGTCAGAGGTAGTTGAAAAATGCCCAACACAATTTGTCTCCTTTCCCCTCTGTGTGTTTGTCTCAGGGTGTTCAGTGGTACCCTGGTGCACGGCCTCCTCCGGTATCTGAAAGGGGGCCAGGGGGCTGAATCAATTGTAGTCGGCAGTTCTTGGTCGGGACAACTCTACTCCTCCCTGCTGGATGCCGTGAGGAACTGCAGCACCAAAACCCATCCTTTTCCTTCAGCAAGAGGGGGGAGGAGGAGGAGAGGCGGAGGGCGGGGAAGGAGAGGAAGAGGCGGGGGTGGAAGAGGAGGGAGGGGATGGGCGACTGGAACTGACGAGATACACAACAGGTTTGCTCTCCTGATGAGTGAGGAAGAGTCTGATGAGTATGCTTATGCTTACTGAGGGAGAGGCAGAGAAACGAACAAATCGATTGCGAGGGACCAAATGTGTGAGGACATTCTGGTGTTTAATTAAAGCTGGGGGAGGCAACAATCGGAAATCAAGGCATCTGTGGAGTGAGACTCTTAAAGAAACAACTCCACTGCATGCTCCCCACCCTGTTTTTGCTCTGGCTCACGTATTAGTTCATTTGTTGTCGCTTTGTCTTTTAAGGCCAGCTTGCACCAATGATTCACAGTGAGAGAAATAGTTGCGGGGAAAGTTGCAGCGGTGTAAACTGGTCGTCTCGACTCGAAATGACTTACGGTGGCACCTGCAGCTCAGCTTGTCAAGTTTCCAGAGACCAGTTAAAGAAGGACATCCACTTGTTTTATCTGTCAGTCAGCTCATACAGACATCCACTGTTGCTAAGAGCAACCAAAATCATGGCCTTTTCTAAAGCCTGAATATAGAGCCAAGGAGAGGTGCAGAAGTCTAGTGTTCTTTCAGACCACCTGAATTTCAATATGCTGAAAGGTTATTATGGCAATTTCTACCCAATAACACCAAAAATAAACTGCCTACCCCAGCTTTAAGCACGCTTAACAGAATGCCATCATTAGTCATTGACAGACATGTGAAGGACTATATGTACATGTTTATGACTGAGGGTCCTTTTGTAACTGTATTGCACTTACTCAACCTTTTTGATTGGTAGAGCAGCTGTCTCAAATCAGATGATGCCAAAACTTGCCTTATTTTAGCAAATACATGAGCTTTTATTAAAATAATACTGCTGTAATTCATGCAACAGTTTTCAACAGGATAGTTTTATTCAGTCACACCAACACAAGATCTAAACAGTCAATGAAGAAATGTTGTGTTTTGTTAATCTCTGTTGACCAGAAGAACTGCTTTTTTAAATTCCTCTCGGGGAAATTCACTTTTTTTAGATCATTTCTGGCAGCTACCGTCATTCTTAATGAAGCACTCATGAAATCTTAATGCCATCTTAGTGTTTACCTTATATCCATGAACTTGGTGCTCGAGTTCACACATCTTTGTATAATTCTTTATATAATAAAAAATCTAAATCAAACTCACTGACACATTTTTTTGTTTATTTTAAATGAACACATTCAGCTATTAAACTCAACAGCTATTACTTCAACTATTTACTTGAAACTCAAGATGGCTGAGATGTAAACTCAGTCTCTGTGGTTTTACCTCTCAGCTTATTACGTGTATATACACAACACAACCAAGATTCAACTAAACATTCATAAAGACAGTATGTCAACACTGTTACAGCACGAAATTCAAATCTTACAAAAACAACATCACTGTGTCAAGGAAAAGAAACCAATTTTAAAAATTCTCTGACCACATTATCCATCTATTTTTTTTGTTTGTTTTTTTTTCCAAAACCAGTTTGTGTCTTGGACAGAACAACTCTCTCTTGTTTGAAGTCTCCCCGTGCCTTTAAAAAAAACATAACAGTTACCGACTGGCACTTAACGTAAGGACCTAAAGTTCTGGCACAGCTAACATTTAAAGAGAAGTTTGCCTGCTGGACAGAGGTAAAGAACACCGTAAGTTTTCTGTCTAAATACACAGTACAGTATTAAGAGCTGTCAGGGCATTACCGGGCAGGCCTTGACGTAAATCAGCTCCATAGTTAACTGGAAGCCAAATGCAGTAGCTGCCACATCTGACATTGAACATCAAAACTTATTATACACTCAATCCCTCCCTTGTACTATGAGGATGACGAAGTTGACTCAGATGAAGCTGCAGCGGATGCCGCGTGTGATTGAGAGTCTATGAGGTCCATGTCTTCGTCTTCGTTGACTCCACACGTGTCAATCACGCAGATCAGGCAGCTGGTGACGGGAAAGGCTCGCACCTTGCTGCAAGTCACCCACCTGCATGCACAGAAGCAAACGTATTATATATTAAAGGCAGAATGGAATAAAAACTGAAGTTCAGGTCTCAAGTCATTATTTGTGAGGAACTGCAACTCAGGTATATCTGAACTCGTAAAGATACTGGTGTTACACGTGCAATTTAAATCTAATAACCATCAAATAAATGTGGCATAATGGCAGCTGGTGTCTCCAGCATGACAAAGCACCGCTTAGAGTGCCAAAGTTTTGGACTACTCCCAGCAACGTTGTTGCTACCCAAAATGAAGTTTGGTCTCTGGTTTGTCATCATAAACTGAAGTTTAAGGCCTATGGTGAAATACGAAGTATGCAAGTATTGCAGTGACTATGAAAACTTGTGATGCTCAGGTGCTGATGTTGATCAAGCAAAAACAAAACTTTGAATACTTCATTTTGAAAGTTATCGCTTACTTGCTAAATGAAAATTACTACACAGTTCTCTGTTTGTGTCCAATGGGAAAAGTGTCTTTTTTTTTTTTTTTACTCGCACCTTATGTGTTTTCAATTTATTTTACAGTCTCCCCATGACTGCCTCTGCTTGTTTTATTCTAGCGATATTTAGTCAATACACGAACCTGTCGGTATCAGTGTGGTACTCCAGGACGTGTCCAAGCCGTCCCACACCTTGGAAGCCTGCCAGCACATAGATGACATCGCCAACTGCGGCACACTTTACCGTTAGACCTCGCCATGGCATCGGCGCTGCAGCACGCCACTCATTACTGGCAATGTCGTAGTACTCCACAGAGTCAAGTCCACCTACAATTCAAATAGAACTCAGGTTATACCATATACTACTACTATTAATGCATATGTGTTATTACAGTACTATTCATTTTCCATCATTTTAGTGGTTATAGTAATGCCCATTCTTTGTACCCAGAGGCCCCTGCCCTCCGACAGCATAGATCCTGTTGTTAGCCACCACCAGCCCATGGTTCTTCCGGGCCTCTCTCATCCCACACAACTCCCTCCATCTGAGGACAGAAAAAATGGAGACACAGGAACATTTATAACAGTACAACACAAAATTATGTGATCTACCACCTTTGCATGTATGTGCCTACGATTACTGTCATGAGAAAAACACTTTGAAACTCCAGTTTTGACCTTCATGTTGACAAAAATCTAGTCCGCACTAGTCTGACGAACGGACTAGTGAGACCGATGCGTATGAACTGATGAAGCCCCTTGGATAAGAGGCGAAACGTCTTCCTAGACAAATACA
>JAQLOL010000008.1:14046350-14087921 GCA_029783665.1 Naso thynnoides
TATGTATGTGAGAGTGTCTTATAAGCTTGTATAGGCTGGGCTCCACAAGTGGAGCATGACACTATAATAAAATTCATAAATTAAAAAAAAAATTCAAATTCATACAAACTAGTAAATAATAAGGAAACTTTTTATTGCACTTTCCACTTTGGTTCACCACGTGTCAGCCAGAAAATAAGGAAAGTGTTTTTCCCTTCTTATTTCTTTTCATTATCAAATCCATAAACACTATGAACTTGTCCCAAATTCTACATCATCCTGTAGGTTTTGCTATTCTGAGCTGATTGATTATGCAACTCACTGTTTCGTGCTGGGGTCATAAACCTCACAGTTGTTGAGGATCCTTCCAGACACGTTGTTGCCCACCGTTCCTCCGCAGACATAGATGAGCCCATTAGCCTCCACTGAGCCGTGGCTGCAGCGGGCCATCAGCATGCTGGTCTTCACCTGCCACGACTCTGTCCTTGTGTCATAGCATTCAAAAAGGCTGAGGGCAGAGCTGCCTGTAGACACACGTGCAGCACATAACACCATGATTTGATGCACCCCCAAAACTTTAAACCAATTTCAGGTCCCAAGTTCACCTTTTCCCCCCTCCCTGTGCTCACCCACTTCCGACCCCCCAGATGTGTAGATCTTGCCCTGGGCGGCGCACGCTGCGAGGCTGTCCCGAGGTGTGGGTGGACCCAGCTTGGAGTACCAGCTGTCCTTCAGAACATTGTAGCAGTCCATGCGTTTGATGGGGAAGAGCTGTGAGCCACCTAGGATGTAGACCACATTGTCCCAGAAGACAACTGTGGCATCCCGGCGCTTCTCAAAGGGGCAGCGGATGTCTGTCCAGCTGGAGTCCTGCATAAGAAGCCAGACTCAAGTCACTGAAACACTCTGGCAAATATGATTTCAAAAGACCACACTACAACTTCAGGCAATATTTTTTTTTTTTGCATGTGGAGCCTGGTACTTTGGGGTTAAAGTAGCGGCAGGACTGCGGCTGGGAGCCTCCAAACAGGGCTATGCGGTAGTCGTGCTTCTTTCGCCGTGGTCGGCTGCTCTCTCCCAGATCCTCCCGATCCTCCAGGGAGAGCAGGTGGTAGCGCATTCCATCTGGGATAAAAGCACAGGCAGTTTTTATCTGCTCGTGTCACTCCAGCACACGTTAGCGCTAATGCAGTTTTAATGGCAACTTCTACTCGAGACTCTTGATTTATATACGGTACCAGATAATTTAGGTTAAATTCACATCATCTACAAGAGTCCTGCAAAAACCTTAAATTCACCTTCAATATTACAAAACAATACATTCAGTGCAAGTGTGTTATATATGTCTTTTTGTAAATTAGGGTTTGTGTGTGCATGTGTATGTTTTTCTGTGCCTTCTTGTACTCACTGATGACCATCTTGAGGCACTGTGGGTTGTCCTGAATGAGAGGCTCAGCCTGCACTGTCTTGGAGAGGAAGGTTTTGGAGACCAGAGGAAAGCGCACGCACCCCAACACCTCCACTATGTACTGTTCTCGGTTACACACATCATACTTCAGCCAGCGCACTGCTGCATCATAAATCTAAACCGAGTGCAAAAAGAACAACAAAACAAGCAAGAATGTACAGGTAACACATAATATGCACATTTGAAAAATATTGTTCGCATTGTCGTTAATTCTGTGCATCACGAGGAATTACAGTCAAAAAATGTGTGCTTTCGTACCTGAGCCTCGGCACGGACAGTGAGTTCGTCCTGGTGCAGCAGACGAGTGAGCTGTGTGACGTCCAGTTGCAGGAACTCGTCTAGTTTGTAGACTTCAGTAAAGTGAAGCTGGAAGAAATCTTCTGCAGCTGCCCTCAGGTCGGGACAGTCCATACATTCTGCAAGGGTGGAAATACCTGCAGAGGGGGCAAGACAAGGATTGGTCAATCTCATCAGTTATGTGATTGGCAGGCCCGACCCAAATACATGGCAAGAATTCATGCTGCTGAGTCATTAAATGAAATTTTAAAGGGCTTATTGTGGGGTTTAGGCAAGAGAGAAAAAAATTCAACCTATACTGTGTTTCTTTTCTTACCAAGGCAATTAGTAGCATCGATTTGTCCTTTGAGGAACTCCACACACATCTTCTTCACAGGCTCAATCTGGTACTGGTTGGCTGCATCCAGCAGCGACTGGACGTTACTGCTGTTTACAGAGATCCTGGCACACACACACACACGCATACATACACACACTTCAGTGAAAGGAACATTTGGATGGTCACACCTTCGGTAAAGTTTGGCTGCTTTTCGTCAAAATTACAATTGTCATCCGCAAACCAAAGTGGCATGATCGTCATAATTAATGTGTGCTCTACTTTTAGCCAAGCTTCTTACTTAGCTGTGTAGATAAATTCAATCAGCAGCTCAATGATCTCAGGCTCAGCATTCCTGAGCTCCACCTCATGGGACATTGACTCCATCATTCTGGCTGGAGATGAGGAAAAAGAAGATAGAAACATACCATCAACCAATGGCACACGTTGCCTGCTATGCTTAGCAACAGTTTAGAAGGACTGCATAATTATCATAATACATAATCCTATATTTCACATGTCTGGTTTACAAAAAACAAGAATCTTGTTCTCAAATATTTTATTTACTGTTTGGAGCTATGTTGCCATCATGTTGAGAAAAGCACAGTATTTTTATTTTATTTTATTTTATTATCAAGTCTGATAGTCAAGACTTATAATAATTCATCTTTAGCACTTTTTCTACACATGTGACTGGGTAAACAGTGCATATTCTGATGCTTTACAATAAGAGGCGTTTTTTGTGATTATTTTTGTAACACATCTCTTCATCTGTCACCTCCCAAAATATAATGCTCAATTATAAATCACAGGCAATTACAAGCAATCTTCTCATTGTATTGTTCCAGTTGGGCTCAATAATGTGCAAAATACCCTGTTTGTCCACACTTACTGGTGAACATGAGGTTGAAGAAGTGGCTGGCAGCAGCTAACACCACTCTGTGGGCAGGAAAGTGTTTCCCCTGAACCACCAGGGTCACATCACAGAGAGTACCCTGAGGCAAACACACACACGCACAATTATAAAGCATCACAACAATGAGGCACACACCCACAAGCATCGCATTTCCCACGTTTCCGTTTTGTTTTGATTCGCCTTCATCACACACCTGTTTCCTCAGGTTGTTCATGACACCCATGATGCCTGACAGCTGTCTGTACTCCTCTTTGGCAGCGCACTTCCTCTCGCTTTTCTTCTTGGAGCCTGTCGCCTTCTCCGGAGAGGCCACCCCCGTCATATCAGCCTGGTTAATATGACCCGTTCAGGTAAAATGAACTGACGTTTCAACACTTTCAGCACAACCACCGGGAGCGACCAACCGCAGTCTCTTTGTTGTCGCTTTGCAACTGACACTGACAGTTTGGTTTGCAGCACCTAGCAATTTGTTGTGATTTGTAGCGTTACTAAAATATAAAAGCCGCCAGTTTAAGAGTAGTTAATCCTTGAAAATTCGTACACAGAACCTCATAAGATAGACTTGCTGTCAGGTGTTAAAATAGTAGTAAAACTGAATATATTAAAGCATTTTTAAGCTAGAACTCAATCTGTTAACTGTTAACTTAGCAATGGCAGTTGTAGCTTACTTCTTCTTCTTCTACAGTTTCTGCTCTCGTTGGACAAGCTCGCGTTCGCCCTCTAGCGACAGACATGACGAAATAACGTTAAACATTGACCAACGGGATTGCGGAACTGATTCATCCTTCACCACAGTTGGTAGTGCAGTCATTCTGGCATACGAAGGAAAAACTTAAGTTGTTTTTATTCCTCAGAATAGCATAATTCATATTTAATTATCAATAGTCAAAGTTTTAACACAGCCAGTGGCCGCGGCAGCGTTTTGTTTAACGTTACCTGGCTGCCGCAGCTCACCTGAAGGTAGCCTACACCTGTCGCGCACGTTCATATCTCTTCAGCGGTTAAGAAAAACAAAACCAGGAAGAAAAGTTATTCAGGAGCCTCATGACACTGACGTCACGAGGAATGCGGACTACAGATGCATTGTCAGGAGCAATTGACCCGAAAACAAACTGACGGGCACCCGAGCTGCAGAAAAATGCTCCGTTTTCTCTGCTGTTGCTGCTTTTCAAGTGAAAACTCCGACGAGGTGTGTGTTAATTTTGTACAAATGTTAATTACTGTTATTCAGCGACTACTTTCGATTTCAGACAATGAACTTGATCACCGCTTTGCTACGCTGGGTTAACCCGCTCCAACTGAATGTATAGGCTACTAATTGAATGTAAGAATGATGGGGACGACACCCGTTTAATTTGAATGATACTATAGTTGTAACCCTAAAAAGTCAATGTAGCATTATTTTTTATCGTGTTAAAGATGACGAAAAATCCACTTTACTGGGTTTTCAGGGGTACAACAGACTTAAGTAGCAAAGGGCTCAGTTTGGACCACATGTTGCCATATATTTTCTTGTTTAAAATGTGAAACATGAACCGACAACATGGTACACTGAGTTCATGACAAAGTACTACTATTACTCGGACTAACACGAGCATTTATTAAAGCATGTCTTTACATGTTTCTTTCTGAGAAGTGCCAGTAAGAACTAAAGATTCTATGCAAAGAAAACTGCTATTTCAGAGGCAGCCTCTCCTGCAACCCAGAACCTCTGACCTGAATGCAGCTGGATCAGCCCGGCAGACCCGGCCAGCACACAGTGGTAGGCTGTATTTATGTGTCTGCTCTTTAACCTATACATTTCCAACTCATACAGTTATAGATGAATTCTATCTTACCTGCGTTTGTTGTGTGATACTCCTTTCCCCTCAGATGCACAGGCTGTTAAGCGCATCGGCCGGCTGGTGATGAGGCGAGTGGGTGTGCCAGAGCTGGACCAGAGGTTTTCTGACATGGCTGAGACCTTTAATGAACAGCAGGAGCGCTATGAGGCCATGGTCCGCCACGTCAGAAACCTGCGACAGATCTACGGCTGTAATCACAATGACACACTGGCTTTAGCTGAATGTGTGGGTAGTATCAGAGATGAGCATGGTAAGTGACAAACTCACACTCTCTGTCAGTACAGGCAGTAAATTACATTAAATTCTCTGTTCCTCTCCTGCCCTCTTTTGATCTCTTTCATCTGTCTCCATTTCCAGAAGCCAAGTACAGGATCTTCCTTAAGTTTAAGGGCTACGACTTCTCCCTCAGTGTGGTTCCTGTGAGATCAGGCGGGGAAAGTGATGAAGAGCCACTGCCTCCACATCTGCGACTGGCTCAGGATGAAATGAAGGGCATTTCTGAGAGCGCCAAGGCCACCAACTCAAAGGGAACCACACTTCAAGAGCTGTCTGGCTGGCTTCTCCGTAGCAGGGATCAGATGGCTGAGCAAGTGAAGAAGGCCGCAGACACTTACCAGGAGCAAGGACGACTGACTGAAAACCTGGAGCAGAACATGAAGGAAGTGAGGAGGGCAAAGGAGTTGTCACTGGGCTACAGACAGCAGGCCGGGGAAGTCCTCACTGAGGCTGCACAGATAGCGGGGGCTCATCTGTAGTTCATGCCCGTTTTAACTGTGTTATCTGAATTCTCCAGTTACAATACAACTACACAGAATTCAGATATTTGCAGAGGCCTTACACGCTCTTTGTGAATAATATAAAACACAACCAACCAACTCATAATGGTCGCTTTGTTAACATGCACAGAGATGCCAAATATCACTATCAGTAACCTGCATGCAAAGCCTGACGTAGTGCGTGCGAGGGCATCAGGAAGGTCAGAGATGTTTCAAAAGAGATAATGAGACATGCAAACACAAATCATGCATCTAGATCTAGACCTACACTCTGCTGTGAAAGCTGTTGCAGACTCTTTTATCATGATATCTACGAGAACATTAAGAATTACAGTCATATCTGTTATGTTTTATTAACATTCTTATACATACAGCAGGCTCTCGCTAACTTTTCTGTGTGAATTGTATGTGTACAGATTGAAGTATTTTCCTTGATTAGTGCGTTTTTACTGGTCAACACTAGGGGGCACTGCACACTTAGAACAGCTGTTCTTCAACTATATTCTACAGACTTGGTCTGTTTCTCAGAAACTGCACTACATGGGAATAGATTTCATAAGTCCCAGAATCAGATATTAGAATGATGAATATACTTTTGTTGTTTTGTTTTGAATTTTACGGGTCTGGTTAACTTTCAGCAAAACTTTGCCATGGGAAAACATTGTAGAAAGTAAATAAGTATTCTGGTTGTACTCTGCACTGTACAATAATAAATTTCTTAAATAATTCATTTCATTACAAAACAGAACACAACCTCCTATTGTAGCTGTGGGGATTTAACCAGAGTTTTGCTGTGACTGTAGTTGCACTGCTTCTTTATTGCAACGTTTAGATGGAGAAGATTTGCTCACCTGAATCCCATGTATAAATTAACGGGAAAAAATCTGCAGCTTTCCATCTGCTATCAATGTGAAAGCAAATGAACACGCGATCATGTGCCATTTTATTAATTTTGGAAAAATCCATTGTTCAAACGGTCATTGTCAAGGGATCATGCATTATTTATCCGAAGGAGACAGAGTACTGTTTTCGCCTTAAGCATTAGACATTAATTTGCAATGAAGTGTGCAGGATGAACAGCACACTTGAGACTAAGAACGGATGGTTTATCTCTAAATGATATGGGGAACTAAACAAGTAATTAAAACATATTTTACAAAAATGTATATGTTTTAATGCAGGCAGCCCATGGTTTTGACTGGATGCCTTATTGGCGCAATAAAATTGTTAAAAGATTATATATCGTGCTCATAATTAAAAAGTGACTATAGCCTATTTTAATTTAAAAAAAAAGAGACAATTTTCCCCTAAAAATTATTCATCTGGTAATTACATGCTGCAGTGTGATTAATTATTTTCCCAATGGAATCATAAGCCAAGTGTCTATTAATTACTTATTTATGCCGAACTGCTTTAAAGAATCGCAGGTAGATCAATCTGCTGTCAAAGAGCAGCGACTGACAGCGACAACCTACCATGATCGTGGAAATTATTAAGGTGCAACCTAGCTTCAAATTGATTGGATGCTGCGTTTGGGGGCGCGGCAGTTAGATTATATACTGCTCACTCATTGGCTCAGACGCCTGTCGCTCCGTGGAGACTGAGTCCCCTCTTATGTGGTAGTCTGAGTGGAGAAAGTAATGAAGATGGAAGGCGCTGAGGTTGATGAATTATTGAGGAGATTTATGGAGTAGCCAAGTGATAGCCGTTTAGTCGTCCTGTCGGAACGATAGAGGACAGCGATACCAGGAAATTGACAGATAGCATGCCCGTAAGTAAACATTAACTTCCCCAGTTTACTTGGTGTCGCGCCTTAGCCAAGCTAGCTAACTAGCAAGCTAATCTGTAAGCAACCGTAGTGACAGCTCGAAGTCATTCAGCAGGCTGAGATAGACAGTGTGTGGCGGCGGAGGATTAATTTACAGTCTCTGTCTGATACTGGTGAATGAAGACGCTAAATTATATGGCTAGGAAGGCTAACGTATTGTTTGCCACTGAGCTATCAGTGCCTTGAGACAGAATTTCACTTCATGTAAAGCAAACTGAGTTAACGTTAGCCGCTTGTTAGTGCCTGGGGACAGGTAAAATCATAGCAACTTAACTGTTAGCTTGATAATACGAACTACAACAGCACCAAAGATGGGAAGGTTCCCCAAAATGTAAAGCTAGTGAGTTCTATTAATTTCGTGCAATGATTTTACAACTGTAAGAGTTAGAGAAGAAAGTCACATTTGTAATTGACAGACTTTGTCTTCGAACCTATTTTGTTAAGTTGTAGCTGAGAGTGTCTGGTCTGTGCAGTTTTTTCAGGACCATGTTAAGATACTTGTTTAGATTCCTCAGGTGATTCCTGTGTGTGTGTGTGTGAGTTAAGTAATGACACCACTGCAGACTGGTTTATTGACTAATGCGTTGTTAGGATTTTTCTAATAGCAGTCATGTGATGCAGTTTTCCTCCGCACCACTCAGCCACTTTAGGGGTTTCCTGTCTGGGGGAGACTAGTGTGATGCTTTTCCACCTAGAGCCTCATGGCAGTCCTGCTGTAGAAGGAAGCTCCCTCACTGCTGTACATGCTGTCAGAGAGTTGAATCATGTTTGTTTTGCATTCTGTGTCCTTCACAAAGGCTGTGCTTTTGGTAGTGTGCCGGTTATTGCTTGAACAAGATACTAGCTGTCCATACTGTACACAGCAAGTATGTACAGAAGTGTGTGTGTTTGCCTTTGACTTGAGGGAGAGGCTTGCCCTTCAGCGATAGCAGGGTTTGTTGGGTCGCTTTTTCTGCGCTGTTAAAGTGGTGTCACTAGGGCGTGGGTGGGTGTGTGTGTGTGTGTATGTGCCTGCATAACAAGAATGCACCGACTTGTTTATGTGTTGCATCTGTGACTGTTAGTGTCTCAGGCCTCTTTATACTTTTTGACAGTGAAGCCCGGCAGGTCATGGAGCAAGGAGATCGCGTGGGCTCTGCTGTCATCCCACATCACTGCAAGAGTCACCCATGCCTGCGGTTTAATGAAATATCATGACAATTTGAGCAAAGAAAAAACGTTGCATTACCTCCCTCCTCTATTAAATTCTGCAACCCCCAAGCACATTATCGGTGAAATTTAGATGTTAAATTCTCCCTGAAAAAGCGTATTTTTGTAGGCATGGATGCCAGTACGTGTAGTATATGTTTAGCTCAATAAAAATTTAGAAATCAGTCTAATTAACTGCATTAAAAGTGTTATTTGAATGTGAAGTTCTTGGGTTCAGCATCAGTAGATCAGGAAAGAGTTATCTGTGAGGAGAAAAGCTTAGACAAATGCAGTTAAAAAGGGAGAGATGAAAGAGCGGGCAAATTGAAAAATAAATGGCGTTAATCACAAGTCTCTGCAGGCTCACTTGCTGAAGGAAGACAGGGAATTGTAGGGGCGAGAGGAGGGACGAAGATGCATCGCTGGCTTAGAGGCAACAGAGAAAGGCGCGTAGGCTGCTATAAGAGGATTCCTCTCTGTCAGATCTCTCTATCTGTCTCCCTCAGCAGCAAAAACCGCACACACAAACCACAGACTCTGCTGTCATGTCTCCTTAGCTACAGGCAGTCCTCTGCTATAAATGTGTGTGTGTGTGGATGAGGGAGAAAACAGAAACAGAGAAGCAGAGCCCCCTTCCTCCAAGCTATAAGCAACCTGCTTTTGAAGAAGACACGAGGGGAGAGCAAGGTGGGAGGTGATGATGCAACAGGGTTAACTGCGGGCCAAAATACTTTAAAGAAAACATAGCACAGACAGCATGAAAAAGATGTGGTTTTTGAGTGAAGAGAGATGTAAAAGCAAAATGCTGAAGTCCTATAGGAGCAGAAATGGTGTGAAAGGCTTTTAGAACGGCCAGCGAGGGTTAGATCAGGTCGAGCTGTGAGCTCTGGGTGCGTTTGAGGCTCTGCCCTTTATGACCACGCTTATATAAGCCGGGCTTCACCTTTTCTTGGACGCCCCACAGCTCCTCAAAATAGTTCCCTTAAAGCTTCGATATACAACACTCACAGCAACAAAATATTGCACCAGTGTCTCAGACCAAAAACACATGCAGGCTTTGTTTGACCAGTAAAACTGCTTCCAAAAGTCAAGTCAAACTGTCAAACTATGCAGCGCTGAACAAATGTGGATCAGGATTCTGTTACTGCATTGCCTCATCTCACTTCATATGTTTCCAGAAACATAGTTCATCGTGCTCCTTGGAATATGAGAACATTTGAAACGGACGCAGGAAGGACAGAAACATGCACGCTTACGTGTGCTAGCATGCACGTGCAGCTCAGCTATAAAAACAAAGAATAGAGAAGCTACGTTGTAACTTTAATGGCTTTGGCGTCCATTCAAGTTGAAGCAAGCTTGGGTTCACTGGTTCAGCTTGACAGTTGAGAACTGACCTAGTTTGGGGATTTTGGATGGAGGCATATAGTTGTAGTTCCTGGTTCTCATATCGATTAGTGCAATTGAACAGTTTATTAGTGGTTTGGGTGTCCGTCCCTTAAAGAGTTGAGGTAACTGAGGTTCTTTTAGCCCAAACAGGTTCATTTAGGATGATTTGTTCTATTTTGCAACTTGTACTCTGATTGTAGCTTCAATTCACTGAGGGCTTTGTAATGTGGGTGTCATTGTATTATCAGCCCCACCAAAAGTGTGTGTGGCTTGCACCCTGTACCACAGGAAAAAGCAGCTGGGGCAGCTTTGCCGCCCTGAAAAACACCCACTTAGTCTTTCTCTCTGCTTCCTTTCTTCCCTCCATTCAAGCCTTCAGTTTCATTGGCTCACTCACTTCCTGAAAAAAGAAGGTTTAAAAGCATATGTGTAATAGGAAATGATGTAATCGGCAGGGAGGGATGTCTGTGTCTGTGTGTGTGGGTGTCTCCTTAATTCATTCTCACATGGACTCGCCTCAGTTCTCTGCCAGCTTTTTCACACAGGTATGTTCTCAATCCACTACTGAACACTGGAGGAAACTTTATGTTTAGATAATCTGCATTTCCTGTGGTTTCTGTATTAATCCACGTAAAGTGGAATGTGTGTACTGTGTGCTTAAGGTGTTTTGTGCTAACTTTGTCAGGACATGCAAGTACACTCACAACAAGGATTAGGAATGTAAACGCGGAGAAGACCTGTTTGTGTTGGAAGAAGCCTTCGAAAGGAGGAGTCAAATATAAGCTCATTTAGACCGCCATCCCCGTGTGTGTTTGTGTGTGTTTGTGTGTGTGTGTGTGTGTGTGTGTGTCTGAGAGTTTAAGTCAGAGACGTGGGTGTAAATTCAGACGGAATAGCTGTCAACTTTAGCTAGCTCACAGGAACAGGTTTTGTCAAACCAGACATTGAATAAACACACACTTGTGCAATGCATGACACACTCTCACTCTTGTGCAAGTAGCTGGCTCTGTCAGAGAGAATTGGATGAAAAACTCAGTCAGTCAGACTATTGTAGGCATTGATTAGATTGGTAGGATTCTGTTCAGATCACAGAGGTGTGTGATTCAGTATCTGTCCTTATCTCATGTGTTTCCCAGAGCTAAAGGTGGTTGCCACGCGCAGCACAGATTGAAACCTAAAGACCTCTAATTTACTGACCCAACTGTCTCAGTCCTCTCAAGTTATCAATCCCTTGGGTTGTTATACATCCCTTTTTATTCATTATCTCTCCATACATCAGTTTATCTCTCCCTCAATTCATTTAGCTATTGATCTCTGCTCTCCTCCTGCATTGCTTGCTTGTCCCTCCTGCATTCAAACTTTATTGGCTTGTTACTTGAGCTCATCAAGCCTGTTCTGCCACTCGTTCTTAACGCTGGTTTATTCAGTGTTTGTGTTCGAGCGGTTGAGCTGCACAGGAGATGATCACCAGCTGCTGCATCATTTGTACTCTGTGTGTGTTAACTGCCTAAAATTGGTTTCTGTCAAGATCAGTGAGTACATAATGATATATGGGGATGGCTAATAAGACAGAGGACAAACATCTGCGTAATAACATAATTACGCTCTATCGTGTGCTCCCAGGGCAATTAGTTTTCTATTTCTCTCCACCCGTAGCTTGTGCCCCTCTGCTGTGTCAAAAGAGACTAGAATGATTCAAGACAGGCTATTACGTGCTGTTTGTGCCACTGTCACTTGTGGTTTGAACGCACGTTCAGATTGAATTATCACCATCTTCGTAAGTGAGTAGTCCCATTTATTGATTTTTATTGTGCTCAACTTAACTAAAATTATATCAGTATTAGAGCTAGAACGGTAGTTTAACAGTAAGTGTTTCGAAAGACATTAGGGATATTACAATACCAGCACCAGTAGTAGCCTCTGATACTGCCTAAAAAACTCGATCAGGTGCCAGCAAGTACACAAGTCTCTGCTCTGCTCTGATACCAGCTTCTTTTAGATAACCAAAAATGGTGCTGCTTCCCATGTGACATAAGAACATAAGCACAACCATTGCATTATATCCATACAGGGTTAGTAGTATAAAGCTGTTGGCTGTTAGTTTTTTAGGGCACCTGTCTCTGATCAGCACCGTATCAGTCAATACACAAAGTTCAGGTATCAGAATCCACTTCTAGAAATAAAAAAAAAAATGGAATCAAAACATCTTTAAAAGACAGAATATTACCTGCAGCTATTTTAGTAAGTACCTCATCATTTAATTTATTTTATATTTATTTTGTAAAATGAATATCTTTGGGTTGTGCATTGTTTGAGCTCTAGAAAAATGTAAGTTTCACCATTGGCTGACATTTTATAGAGCAATATATTAATCAGTAATCACAGATATAATCCTATAAGATCCTGACCTTTTCTTTCTCTAGAAAAAAATATTGACTTTTTTTCTTATTTACTAATTTTTTGGAAACATTTGTTGATTTATTTAACACTAGTCTTATAGTTTTGACAGTTAATGAGTCAAATTGAATCAACAACTTTGGCTAGCACTGGTTATTTTAAACAGTACACATTTGGAATTTGGAGTGTTTGTCGGCCAAGCAAGCTATATGATGATGTCACGTTGACGTTTAGGAGTATATAACAAGCATTTCTCTCTGCAGAGGAAGTTAAATTGTCAGCAGGGTGTGTGCCTTCAATGCTTGCTGAAGCAAATATATCAAATAGTTGGGTGATGCTGCAGACGGCTGCTGATTTTAGTCTTCAGGTATCTTTTCCTGGATGCTGATCATCCGGATGAAATGCCCCAGACAACACTGGGGACAGAGTTGACTGGTAAAAAGTAACTGTGTAGGAGGGAAAAAATCCTCCCTCTTACAAGACTGACTCATCCACACTCTAATTACAGCCTATTATTTTAAAATTCAGTGAGCCTGCCACCAAGATGCACACGCTGGCTTTAGATAGCTGTCCTACTTGTTTTCTCCCACTAGTGTGCAATAGCAGAACAACAGACCGCAACAAAGAACTAATTTCTCTAAATGGAGGCTATTCTGCTTTATAATCCTTCCACATTTCATGAGTCACCGGCTCCCCTCCCCCTTTGTCCTTCCTGTCATCATTACAGTCCATAAATAGACACCTGGCTGTCATGAAGGGTCCACGTACCAACCATAATGATACAGAATAAAGCATTTGAGAGTGTAAAAGAAAGATTAGGTAGCAGGGGAGATGGGGGAAGAGAGAGAGAGGTGATGTTGTGTGGGAGGATGAGCAGAGGGACAGAGGGAGCAAAGCAAGGACATGAGGAAAGGAAGAGAAAAACATAGTGGTACAAAACATATTTGTTACACACATGCATTTCACATACATGAACAGAATACATTTAGATTAAAATAAAAGTTTCTTGATCATCACAGTGATTGATAATGAGACCTAGCCTATAATTTTAACCAATAATGTGGTTTAGTTCTTTGAATTAACTTCCAGAATACTTTCTTAATATTTTCGTTTACAACCAGAGAGAGAAATTCTTTTTAAAAACGGTTTGTGTGTATGTTTGTCCTTGACTAAGTAAAGTGCTGGAAGTGAAGGTTTTTAAAAGCTAGAAATTTGCTAACTTATGCTCATATATGAGCATGTTTCCATGTGCCACATGTGCACATAGAAGGACTTCTTCTCCCTCTTCTTTTTTCCAGCCTCTGTTAGCAGACATACCAAACATGGACTTTGTTTCTGCATTCAACAGCCGACCTAGCCCTGTGTTCACAGCTCATAGCAGACACAACATAGTGCACAGTGATAACAGACTGCTATAACAGTCAATCAGAGATGCGTAGACTGTTTTCTTAACCTTAGCAGAAAGCATTTGTCTCTAATCAGACATTATGTTATGATGAAGTCAGATATGTTGATTATTGTAGGACATAAGAGGAAAAACCAGAGGAGATTTTCTCCTTAAAGTATGACTCATTTTCACTAAAATGGCTGTTTTGTGCAATGCAGCAGCTGATCAATAAGTTTTGTTTTTGACACTGTGGGCTTGAAGTTACACATAGTTGCTTAATGTTGTTAATGCAAACATTTAAATTACAGAATAATATGCAATGTTACGAGTGCATGGTGTGAAGTGCCCCACATTACAGCAGCATTTAACATAAGATGGTCATTGTAGAAGGTGATTGAACAGTTTCATGTGGCTCAATCCTAGTTGACTGAAATATCTCAACATCTTTGGCATGGACTGCTACAAAATGTGTCCAGACATTTGTGGTCCCTGGAGGATGAATCCAAAACGACTTTTGTGGTCTCCTGACTTTTCCTCTGACGTCACAGTGAGGTAGACAGACATTTGACATTTTGTTCTGATATTCTTGTCCTCAGGAAAAAGAAATGCAATAACTTGAGGCCCTGACATTTCATTTAGTGCCGATGTCAGGTCAAGATTTCAATTCGACCAACACATTTGGTTCTGTCATCATCACTTCATAGTAGTTATTTTAAAATGTGATACAAAATCCCATCTGAGCATTATTCTATTTTTACGTCTCTCTATATCTCTATCTTCTGTTGACAGCAGTGTCAAACGGGAGCCAACAAATAATTAAAACACACAGAGAAAGAATTAAAATGACACTGAGAGCAAAAGCTGCCAACACAATAAGCAAGGAAAGACAGGATGTCATTGAGGTTCAGTAGAAAAGAAGCTGCATGCGTACAAGTGAAGTGCACAGAGGAAAAGCAGCACCAAGTGCGATGACAGGATCATTGGTTTCAATAAGAGTAAATATGAGCTAAAGCAGGTGAGAGCCTTTCCTCCTGTCGCTCACCGTTTAAAGAAATCCGAACAGCGCAGCCTGTTCAACAAGCATCTAAATTCTGCTGTGCTACATTTTCTTTCACATCAGCGCTTCGGCGGTGGAGCCGGGCAGGCTTTCTCTGTGGGGGTGATTTTTCTACTTGTAAGCCTGAGTTGAGATCAGGTTAGGTACTAGCTGCAGAGGTATGAGTGTGTGTATGGAGAGAAATGTGAGGGAAACCGAAGAGCTTGAAGGACGGAGAGACTTATGCTTCATAGGAATATTTAACTGATGGCTGCACAGAGTACAGTCACTGTTTGTATTAGAGCATTTTTATCAGGATAGCAAACAATAGAGAGCAGGTGAAAGGAAGGAGCCGAGTTTCAGCTGTAATTGCTTGAGTGTGTGTGCATGTGCAAATGTACTTTATATTTGCTGTGTGTCAATAATGATGCAGAGCGCGTTCATGCAATGTTTCTTTCTCTCTCTCTCTCAGGTAGAGGTGACTCCACTGCAGATGAGGGAACATGTTGGCTATGGACCAAGGAGTGGTGGAGGAATGGCTGTCAGAATTTAAGGTATTTTGCTTTTCTTTCTGTGTGTGTGTGTGTTTGTGCAAAAAGCAGTATTTAAACAGGCATATCTGTGGTTAGCATCCACATTCTCTGCTGCTTGTCATTGGCAGAATTTCTTCCATGCAGATAAACAAACACTTTCTACGAAGTGCTTCGTTTCTGCAGAAGTGCACGCTCCTACTCAAACACGAGCACTCACCGATGCGTGACTGCTGCCGAAGCCGAGGCTTGGGTTGTTGTAATATTAGAGTAGCAGTAGCAGATGAGATTTTTATGTGTGAAAGTATCACCATCAACCTGTTGTCCCCTCTTAGTGAAGCTGACCTCTAAATGCCGCCTGAAAGATATGACTGAAGCTTCTTTTAACACTCACTGCTTGTCTCTGCAAGCTTTAGTCAAAACATAATCATTCTTATCAAGACTATCTCTGTCTCATTCACTGGTAATCATAATATCGAGCTTGATCTTGCTTTAAATGATACCTGTGTGAACTTGGACTTGATGTGAATCAACGGGCAGCACGCTTCATGTTAACGCGATTAAATTTAGACTACGTCAACAAACGCTCGACTCGTCAGTTCTCACTTTCAGACTTACCATGCTATGTGCTTATTTTTAGAATACTGGGGTATAAGTGAGTTAGTGTGTCAGTCAGCTGTTTGTGTGTTTCAGACCCTCCCTGACAGTGCCGTGTCCAACTATGCCGCCTCGCTAAAAGACAAAGGCGCCCTGGTTCCTGCACTCTACAAGGTCATCCGAGAGAACTACAGCGATGTATGGACACAATCTTTGATATATTTTTTATGCATTCATTGTCTATCATAAATGCCTGACTACACAACAGTTGGAGTATTTTAGAATGTGTACCAGTGCCACCATTAACCTGTAATTATTAGGGCTTCAAATACCCTGATCATTTTAAGTTCTTTATATCCCAAATACTGTTGTGCTTTATCCTGACATTGTGCACCCTAAATGACAAATGTATAATTTTGCACACTTTTAGTGACATCTATGATGTAACCATGTGTTTTTTGTCTGCCCCAGTTGCTAGAGCCAGTGTGTCACCAGTTGTTCGAATTTTACCGGAGCGGTGAGCCGCAGCTGCAGCGTTTCACGCTACAGTTCCTGCCAGAGCTCCTGTGGAGCCTCTTGTCCGTCAGCGCAGCCAGAGACCCCCACACCTCCGGGTGCATCGAGGCCCTGCTGCTGGGCATTTACAACCTGGTAGGGGAGATGATGAAAGAAAGGTGGCGGTGTTTGTGTTCAAACTTTCAGTACCACATTTTAATGTTGCAGCTGATCTAATTTATGTAGTATTGGAAGAAGAGAGCTGCTCTTGTTAATAGCAATTAGTTTTTAATTTTAGTGGTTCATGCAAAGTGAGAAAAAACACAAGACAAAGTCCTTGATCCTTTTAGAGTGGGTGTAAAAATGCCGTTCCAGAAGCAAGGGACTTAACCGCTCAAGTGTTTCTAGGATCTGTGTCAGGTGCTTTGAAAGATTACTTTATGCCCTCTCTGCATGTTAGACAGCTGTTCATGGTGAGTAACAGGAAGTGTGGGTTAGAAATAGAGGAAATGAAACACAACTCTTTTGCAATTACACAATATGGATGGGTTGCTTCAAATGCCCTCAAGCTTCCCACAGAGAGATGCCAGCACTAGTAATTATTAAATTGTGCTGAGTCCTTTTTCCATCCATTTTGGCTCTCAATATCCTATCTATCAGCAAAGTGCAGTCTCCCCCAACTTCCTCTCTGAATAGCAGAATAGGTCAGCTGTCACTCAGCACACTGTCTGGTTCTCATTAATCTGTTTGACATTAACTTGCACTCAGGGGACACCAAAACCCTGGGGTTTGTGTGCGTGTGTTCACGCAATATACACACAAGTCAGCACACACTCGCGCTCCAGCAGACTGAGTGGGGAAGCAGAGACCCTGAGGTCCACACACACAAACACCCACACGTCACAGATGAGTGTGCTTGAAGAGATAAGCGCACACTCTTTAGAGGTTCAGGGCACAATAAAAAAAGAAAAAAAAAGCTCACCCACAGAACATTTTCTCATTGTCTTCCTGTCTTTCTCTTTCACAGGAAATAGTTGATAAAGATGGACAAAGTAAAGTATTATCTTTCACGGTTCCTTCCCTCTCCAAACCATCAGTGTACCATGAGGTAAAAAGCACACATTTATTTTAAATTTTTCTTTTGCAGATATGTTCCGTTTAATAGCTTATTCCCTCACTTTCAGCCCTCAGCCATCGGCTCCATCGCCCTCACTGAAGGGGCTCTAGCTAATCACGGGCTGAGCAGAGTGGTGTACAGCGGGCCGCACTTACAGAGAGAGACATTTACAGCACAGAACAGGTAAGAGGCTTGATGGGCACACTTGTTTAAAAGTCTGCTGGGAGTAGGGTGATGTGTCAACGAGGTGTGGCAGGTACTCAATTTTTAATGGGTTTTCCCAACAGCTAATTTCCAGTCAGACCTCGTAAAACTGGTAGCGACAGAGACGACAACCAAAGACACATTAAGAAGGACGAACACACTTGTAAAGAAGCAGTGAAGAATTCAGTTACTATTTTTGTGGGGTATTTTTTGTCTCTTTTCAAGCAAAACAATATATAAATGAACAGTAATTGACAGTGTTAGGGTGAATTTGTGCCTATGCACATTTTCAAACTGATGAGATATTCAAGTATTTGGGGTGATGTGATGTGATGTCCATGTTTTGCAAAAAAGAAGACATGAGTAAACTGGGTGGGGAGTCTTGCTTTTCACTAGGCAAGAACATCTTACAAAAATCGCCTCATGAATTGTAATTAGCCGTGTTCTTGCTTGGCTGCATGTTTTCTGTCAGGATATGTGAACTTAATGAAACTTGACCGTAAGGAACCAGTACAGATACTTTTTTGATGCATTCGGGAAAAGGGAAGCTGGGACATGAATCATCCAAAAAATTGTAACTTTCAGCTGACATTTGAAGATAAACGTAGTCTGACACCCGCATCAAACATGCTAGGTCACCAAAAAATGCAGAACATTTCAAAGACTCTTGTCCTCAGACTTGTGATAAAGTTTAGTTGCTATCAGGGCCAATTATTTCATGCATAGTGCACTTGCGTCAGCGATGGCCTGTGGCAGTTGTCTTTGCTTTGTTGCATTTGAAGTTG
This sequence comes from Naso thynnoides, assembly GCA_029783665.1. Lineage (NCBI taxonomy): Eukaryota > Metazoa > Chordata > Actinopteri > Acanthuriformes > Acanthuridae > Naso > Naso thynnoides. The sequence continues at coordinate 14,064,897 of JAQLOL010000008.1, forward strand.
TGATATTGCTGTTGGGGTTTCCCAAATTAATGTAATGATGCCACACTGCAGCCAAATTATGAAGGTCATGGTGATCCAAGTTCAAAGTCTTCAGCTTTTTTCATTTCTGTTTTATTTTACTGTTTCAGACTGACTGATGGTACGATTTAAGAGAGGTGAAAAATCTTTTGTATCCAACTTATGTGACAAGACAAGTCCGACTGCTTTTTTAGATCATGCAGAGATACTTTTATCTTAAACTCTTCAGTGTGGCAGTAGGTGTGGGAAGTTAAATACCTGGGTATCTTACTAGTGCATGCTGTAAATCTCGCTCACTGTAATTTTTAAAGGGGAACTCCATCTTTTTTAAGACATCAAAAAGTCCGGGTCTTGGGGATATCCGATAAATGGCCTAAAGTGATGCAATTTAAGGCAACTACTTGTGCGATTATAAAAAAACATCTGGGGGTGTGGATTTTAAAAAGAATTTAACTACCTAGTAGGACACCACACCCAAATCTTTGGCTAAATTGGTAGTTAAGTTGCATTGTGGGTAATGTACATGCCAGTTTTTAACAAGGCATAAGACTGCATGAAAAAAGGATCAAATCTGCAGTTCTACTTTGAATTTAAAGGACCAAAACAGTGTTCATGCCATCGTCCTTTGTTAGCATCGGCCACACAGGTTACATAAACCCCACCCATTTTTCCCAAAGTAGCTTTATCTATGAGATTGAATGCTTTTCTACATTTTGTCTGTATTCAATAAGCGCTACAGAAAGTGCCTGAAAATGTGTGATGTTAGTTAAAAAGAACATCTGTGTCAAAATCCTTCTTCACGCTAATATTCGAGCCAGGAAGGCAGCACTTGTAAGGAACTATTTTACCAGGCGTATTAACTTTTTTTCTTCACAGCTCCCGGGTGAATTACCTTCATGAATGGCAATGAACAGGGTTTAAAGATGCAGTCTGAGATCTACTTAAGTATTCACGTGGTCAAATTTTAACGACATTTGTAGAAGATAGGGGTGATCTCTGCTAATCCTGAGAGGTCAAAAATAGACTGGTATGGTCCTTTGGGGAAACCCCCAGTTTCTATGATGACTTCTAATTTGCTTTGATAATCTTGTATGTCTGTTTCTGTTTTATTTTACCTGCATTATGGATGAAAGAAAAATGAAAGTAAAACTGTGTGAATTTCTGATGGAATATGTTCAAAATATTGTTTTGTGTCACATTGGATGAGGATGTGCTATTTTAAGGGTATGTTTATGTTGTTGAGATTTGAGGTACTGACCTTCCTGCTGCTGTGCTACAACGCTGCTCTCAGTTACATGACCTCCACCTCCCTCCAGTCTCTCTGCCAGCTCAGTTCCAGGTAAAACACCCACAGACACACACATACACACACACACACACACACGCCCATATATCAGCATAGCTTTATATACTGTAGCGACCTGTTGGTCAATTTGCCATGAGGACTTTATACACTCATTCTAATTTCATACTGACCTTTGTTTCACATTCTTGATTGTTGATTGTTTCAGGAGGCTACTTACACACACACACGCACAAATACGTACACACAACACTATCTGCAAGCACTTGCTTATCTGATCCTCTTATATACTTCAGCCAAGATATTGCTATTTGTCAAAGAGCTGCGATGTAGACACATCCCAGCTGAGTCATCTGGATAATCTGCCAGCTGCAGTCGAGCATTGCTCTGATAAGCACAGAGCTAAAGAGAAATCACCAGCTATAATTTCCTCCAGACAGTTTTGATGTGTGTGAGCTCTGAGCTGTATGTAGCAGCATGTAAAGCTTCATATACACGGGGGTTTTCTTAGTTTATTGTGTGATACTTAGTTTAATTATCTACAGTTTTACACTGAGAAATCATTCAATGCTTTTGAATCCTGTTTGCGATGCAGTAAACCATTGATAAATTATCTTGTAGCATAAATTGTATGCACCGTGTGTGTGTGTATTTGTGTGCATGTTTGTCCCAGGAATTATTTGCTCTTTATTGAGTTTGTTATCAGCTCTCCACAAGGGAGTAAATTCTGCAGACAAGCAGCTCAGACAAGTGGTTTCCCTGATTGAAGAATCACTGTTTCGCTAATACATACTACCATCTTATGCTTTTATTGGTTTTCCTCCAGGGTGTGTATATGTGGTTACCCACGGCAACAGATGCGGCGCTACAAAGGCATTAGCACACGTCTGACGGTCACGTCAGAGTTCCTGGTTCAGCTCATTACGGGGATACACTACGCCCTGTGAGTGTACACACGTGCCTGAAAAGCCAGACCAACGCAGCAGAAACTCACTGATAAGCTTCAACCTTTTACTTCTTATTTTAATGTTTGTCACCACTGCTCTGTTTTTCCTTAAATCTACTCCATGTGTTCCCTTCTCTGACTGTGTTTGACCCTGTCTAATGATGCTTTAAGAGATAAATGGTGCTTAAAAGAGATGATGGGACAGTCACTGAGGCTGCACACTTGGCTGTGTTGCATTTTACAAATGATTTGACATCCTTGTCACAATAAAGCAGTGATAGGCAACCTTCAAAAATCAAGCTAGCTGTAGCATGAGACTCCTTTGGAAGCAGCTCAGCGAGCAGCCTCCCCTCCCTGTGTTTGCTTTGGCTTGTGTTATATTTCATTTGTTGTTGCTCTCTTTTAAGGCCAGTTTACAATAAAGATTCAAGATGAGACGAAACGTTTGCAGGCAAAGATGCAGCGGTGTAAACCAGTCCATCTCAGTTTGACTCAAGTCGGCTAATGGTGTTGCCTGCAGACACCATTGTCGGCAGAGGCCAGTTTTACAGCCTCAGGCGAGTCACCTGTTTCAACAGCCAATCGGCTTGTATGGGCTCACCTGTCATAGAAGAAGTGCAGTGTAGAGCAGTCAATAGGAACATGCACTCTCTGAAATTACCATGATTGGCCAAAAGTGCCCCATGACAATCTGAATACAAAGCCTAGCCTGCATACAGTCACAAGGGGAGGTTCAGGAGTCTAGTGTTCTTTCAGACCACCTGAATGACAATATGCTGAAAGTTAATTAAGGAATTGTGGTGCAATGACACCAAAGATAAACAACCTACTGCAACTTACTAAGTGGTGTCTGCTGTCTCATACAGTTTCTATATTTGTGAATATGCACAGCATGACTGTCGCAGCTTTGATGTGATAATCAAGCTGTACATATTGAACTGTGTATTTTTCTTGTAAACAAACAAAATAAATGTTTACCTTCAGGGTGGCTCACCTGCATCCCTATGTGCCTGCACACGATAAACAAAACCACAGTAACAGCAGAGATCTGAAGCGCCACAGGAACCCTTTCAGCTGTCTCTTACACTCATATGCCGTTTGTGTTTGTGTAGGTGTAACGGGGAGGTTGAACTGGGATCCAAAGCACTGGATGACGTTCTGTATCGGGCCCAGCTCGAGTTGTTCCCCGAAGCTCTGTTGGTGGGTGCAATCATACTTTTTTCTGCTACTCTATCACATCTCCCTCCTCTGTGTGTTTCTGAACCTGTGGTGTGTGTGTTTGTGTCAAAAGGCATGTGATTTAGACGCACATGCTCGCCTTTGGTTTTGATTCACGCACAAGCACACTATGCTGTATTGTGTTGGTCTCTGTGTGTGTCAGAGACTGCAAGCAGAGTGTAATCCCACTAGATTATTTACATGCTTTCCACTCTGCTCCGTTAAGCTATAATCCTTGAGGGCCAGAGAGCAGAGGATTGAACCTAAGCTCGCAGTATTACCACAACATTCAAAACACACAACCTTTGGATACACATTAATATGAATGATGTTGCAGTTTACAAAGAAATTTTAGAAATAAAGAATCTGCTTTGTGAACACATGCCATACGCACTGACATCCTTTGGTGTGAAAGAGTTAAAATAGCATCCTTTTGTCCAGTGTGTTTATTATGTGTGTTTACTTGTTGAATTGGAACATACAGGATGTATTCCAAGAAGCAGTTTTACTAAAAACTATATTAACAATAAGATGAGAGAAACTCTTGGTATGTCAGTCCCATAAAGAAAGGTAACTTAAACTCTGGGTCCGTTTCTGTGGTAACTTACTCTGAAGTAAACCTGCTTGCTGGCAGGTTTGTGTTGCAGCCTTACAGACAAAAGACATGTTGTGTTGTTATAATTCCTTCCACCTTATGTCATGCCCTCAACTCTCACGATCATTTGTGCAAGAGCTACTTTAGAGAGTCCTGTGTTAACAGAGGTTGATTAGCAAAAGACTTGTGAAATATTGTTGTATAGAGGTAAATACAAAGCCTATTTGTTTTTTTTATATCACTAGTCTGTGTTAGTCTGTCAGTCTTGGCTAAGCTTTTAGGTTTATCCCTTTACATAAATCTGTTTGAAATGTGGTTATTGTTCACATCTTAGCGGTTTAGTCCAATGATTAGAACTGAAGTCTGACTTCAGTGCTCCTAAAGGCGTTATATACTGAGCCAGTGCCTTTACACTTGATCTTTTGGTGGTCAATAGGGCCCGACTGTTATACTGGTTTGCCGATATTATCGGCCGATATTAGCGTATTGCAGATATATCAGTTCACATGTATGTCCTCCGATAAGTACCGATATTAAAACTGTTTTTTAAGTCTGGAAAATTGCTTGGACTAAAAATTTAAAATGGTGTAATCACGTAGTTTGCCCAGCAGGGGGCCGTCCATTATTTAATTGGAAATAAGTGAAGCGTTAACTTCACTTAACTTCACTGTTTAGTGCACTGATGTTTGCGATATAGTTTGTTAGATGCCTTCATTACATATCTTTATCTCACATATTTGATAACTACGTTCAAAATGTTATGTCTATAGAATATCGGCAGATATATTGGATATCAGAATTTTTTTACTCCCTAATATCAGTATTGGCATCAGCCCCAAAAATCTCATATCAGTCAGGCCCTAGTGATAATCTGCTTGTGTCAGTTCTTAATTGGGTGATGAGACGGAGAGCCTTTTTCACGTAGTCCTACTCGTCATACTTGCAGTATTATTGTGTTTTCACTGATGCAAGGGGCCAACAGGCCAAATAAAAACACTTTCTGTAACTGTTAGAGCTGGACAAATTAAAAAACCACAAATGCGAGGGGCTACCAAATTACCTGCACCATGATATAATTATTTTACATAGGTGTGTGGATACAACATAGTATTTTCAACTGTAAAATTAATTTGTTTTGGCTGTATTCAGATACAATCTGATGTTGAGTTACATTAGTGCCAGTTATAAATAGTAGGGATGTGGGCAATAAATCGACTAGTCAATGAAACATTTCTACACCTGCCAGTCGGCACCAGAAATACTAGTCTGTTAATCATAATGTTATTATTTTATTAATGTGCACAGTTAAATTATGTGGAAATGTGCAGTGTCTGAAATGCAGAACCCAAAATGCCACACATTTAAAAATTCAATCTGGTTGTTAAAGAATGCGATTTACGGTTCTTAAAATTAAAACTATATCAATTCAGTCGGTGTTTTACCTTTTAGATTGATTTTTTGCTCAGTACTGTTTTTGAGTGTTCACAGTTTAACCTTAGTTTAAACAGATGAGGGAAATTAGTCATTAGGAACCCCCCCTATGAAGGGGAGCCTAACAATGTGCATTGTGTTTGTCATAGTTTATAAAAGTGAACTATATGCAAACTGTACAGCATCAGTTCAGTTTTTTGCTTGAGGAAACGTTTTTAAATAAACAGTAGTTGTTTTGTTGTCCACACAGGTTACTCAGAAGTAGCACAACAGAGAAGAAGTCAGCCTGTAACAAAATAGAGACAATAGTAACCGGATTGCCACTGGGTGACTTAAAACATGCTGGGCCAGTTGCTACCATGTCAGAGAGCCAGAACAGTTACCCGTTGGTCTAAAGCCTAAGTTTTAACTCTGAAACTGTGGCATCCTCTGAAGCAGTAACATTTGATGTGTGCTTCTCTTCACCCCCAGGTGGGTAACGCCATCAAGTCTTCACTGCACAGTGCAGCTCTGAAGAGCAACAACAAGGAGGGTGCACGGAGTATCCAGGTGGAGATCACACCCACCTCCTCCAGGATCTCTCGAAATGCCGTCACCTCTCTCTCTATCAGGGGACACCGCTGGAAGAGACACGGTAACACTCATAACACAGGGGGGTAAAAACAAAATGAGATGTAGGAACTACAGGAGGTCAAGTCACTGAGCTCTCACAGGCACTTTTCACAGTTTCCTTTAAACATTTCGCACTCACATTTCTAAGGGGTAACAAAAAAAAAATAGAGAAATCTATGCCACAGGAGAGAGCCGGCGCTCTAGATCTCTTCATTGTTTACTTCACTCATCCCACCATTTCATGCCTTACAGTCTCTGTGTTATTAAGTGTTGTCATCTTAGTCCTGAAGCTTGTAGAGCCCCCCATCCAGCTTGCAAGCTAGTGCTGTCCTCCTCTTTCAAAGCCATGTCTTCCTGTCTTATATGTTAAGGCCTGAACATACTTACCGCAATGCGCGCCCACTTACTCGTCCACTAATGGAAACTGGGAAAACGGTTTAATTCATACTTGGTTTGCACTAGTCTGGCCATGCGTGATATGCAGTACGCAGATTGCAGTAGAATAGACAAGATAACAGAAGAAGTTTTAGTGGCTGCACTTCTGTTATCTTTTTTTTTTCTTTTCTTTTTTTAACTTATGTTGCAGCTACAAATAAATCCGTATCAACCAGGCAGAGACAACAGGAGAAAAAAAATAAAGGCTCTGCAGACACAAAGGAGAGCACATTCTTACCTGAATGGGACACATTTTGATCATCTTTTTGTTGAACGAAATGAGAAATCTTGCAGTTTGGAATGTTGTTGTAAATCAGTGTAGAGTCAAAACATTGCTCTGTTCACACATGTGAAAGATTTGCTTTGAGAATCTGCAACAGAGAACTAGAGAATGTAATTTCAAAAGAAATTACGGGTGTGAATGCTGATGCTGAAATAGCATTTGTGGAATGCCGCCTGAAGAAGATGAATATTTTTGAAATGCACTGGCATGAATTACTGAAATGTTTGAACTAATCAGCTGGAACTAACTGGAAGAAATTGAATTTATGTGAGGTTGAATAAATTTCCCATTTGAATCCATTATAACCACAGTGTGAATAAAGTCGAATATTTTGAATATTTTAAATGATAGTTGAAAGCTGAATGGATGTTGACATTTAAAAGGAATTCGGAATATTTTGATATTTGAATGAAGTTTCTCACTGAAAGTCTGAATGAGCAGTAGCCTTTTGAAAATTTAAAGTTTTGAACCTTTTCCCATTTACTTGAATGGGAAATTTTTGTTGGAAAATGCTAAATATTTCAGAATTGGACCCTCATGGACTTGGACTGATGACTTTTTACGTCACATGTACCAGAGTGGATCCCTGCGGACATGTGGACGTCAAAAGTATGAAAAGGCCTTTAGGATTTGCCTAAGTTGGTGCCAACACAGAAACAGGCAGGCAGTCAGTGAAAAACACAGGAAGGAAATTTAGAGAGTTTAGACATCCACAGAGCAATGCGACTTTTTATTCGAGCCAAAGATTAGAAGTCAGTGTGTGGTTTAGAATTAAGAGGAAGCAGCTTTCTTTTCCCAGAGTTCAGTTAAGGCAGGTCAATTACAGCCTTCAGCTAGTTTAATGAGTAGGTTCCATCTCGAGCCTAACAGCCCTTCTTCATCTCATGGCTACCTGCTTATTGGTGCCAGCTACTTATTTATTCCTAAACCTTTTGTTGTGAGCAGAAGATGAAATATGATACTATGAAATATTAATTCATGTGCAGGTTGAGCTGTGACCCAGCATGAAATCTGATTACTATGTTCATATTCATCTCCATACAGCATGTACTTTGACCATGTGTTAGGTTCTGATCACTATGATTTTTGTCTTTTATTTTTCTGCCATTACATTGATTACCTCTGTGTGTCTTTGTGTTACTGTGGTCGTGTGTGCCTGTGCACATGGCCGTCTTTTTGTTTTCCATGTATGTGCGCATGAAACGCGTCCGTCTGTCCATCTGTGTGTGTTTGTGTGTCTGTGTATGTTTATGTATTCTTGCACTACCCTCCATGCTCCCCCTCCACCAGAGTCCCAGGAGGTGAGTGTAGACAGTGAGGCAGCACTGGGGGGCGTGGCCATCCCCGAGATCAGTGTGACAGGCGTGGGCGGCGAGCGAATGCCCAACGGAGACTCCATGCGGCCGCGCCCTGACGGCCGCGCTCAGCCCGACTGCGACACGTTGGGCGGCGCCTCTGAGGTCAGCCTGGACCCCCGAGGTCATGACTCCAGCACGCGGGGTCAGGAGGTCAGGAGGCAGAAGTCTGTGAGGCGAATGGTGGAGAATGAGGGTTCTGGGTCGGCCTCCACAGGGAGGAGCCAGTACTAAGGTCCTGCCCCTCCTTCCCCCCAGCCCCACTCCCGGGGTAACCTAGGTAACCGTGTGTGGGGGCGTGGTCTGAAAAGCTGCATGATGACTTCCCCCTCTACCTTTTGCGCTGGGCTCTACCAACCTCTCTTCGCCTAAATGCACTCTTCCTGTCATCTGTCTATCCAAAGTCATTCATTCATTTACTCTCTCCTTTGTGGCTAAAGCTTCCTAATGATGATCACCTGCTGAGATCCCTTAAAATCCAGTTATTGAGAATCTAACGGAATAACTGATCAATAACCTTATTTTTAAACATGCATAATAAGAAAATGCTTTCCCTGAGTCACAGAATTTTAAAAAATTATAATAATGTGTATTCTAAAAGCAGAACATCCAAGCAACATCAACAAAAGTTATGGAAGCAGTGTAAGATCAGCTGATATGACACATCCTGGACATTTTAAAAGACTTTCTCTCTGATTTTGTCTCATTTATTAAAAGTCAAAGCTTGACATCTGATTTCTGATAACCAAAGGTCGGATGACCTTGAAAAGTAAAGCCCAGGTGTAATATTACTTTTAGCAGTGCTACTGAAAGAGCTTTGACTCTGAGGTCATTGTTTAGGGGTCTGACTCCTGGGTCTTTACTGGAGGGACCAGTAAGCCATTTGCTCTCTGACAGCACACGTCGACACGCCTCGACAGATTGCTTCCTTCTGACTGGTAGCTAATAGTCGAAAAAAAGATATTCAGGTCTTGAATTATTTGAATGAAAAAGTCGCTTATGGTGTTAAATCCATACCTGATTCTAATGACTCTTTTTTTAAAAAGATGAATTATTACCTTTAAAGATTTTTACAGGACCTGCCTATCTGCTTAGTGCCTGTTTGCAGGTGTGCTGTACAAGTAATAGCATCCAATCAGAAGTGTGTTTTTGTGCCAATACGGGTGGTCAGCCACTCAAACAGGTGTAGTTGCATGCCTTGCAGAAAGACGGAAAGATGTTTGTGAATGTGTCTTTAGAATTAGAGCAAAGGAACACGTTTATTTAGGGTGTTTTTTTCTTTGTGCCTTTGTCTGCCTTCCTCTCCTTTCCCTTCGTGGTCTTTCCAAGGCTTACGCTTTAAGAATCTGTCATCTCCTGCTTTTGGGACAAGAAATGCTCTCCTATGCCAATAAGCCACTGACTGTTAACCTAACCTGTGTGCTGGACTGGAATACTCAACTTGCATTGTCTCATGTCAGGTGGCATGTGTCCCTGTTAGCTGAGTTACAGTGTGAAGGCGCCACCTGCTGGACAGTGATGGAGCCCCTCTGTCATGCAGCCTAATGCAGAGTGGGAAGTCCTTTCATAGGACTCCACATGCGTAACATTTAATCCATATGTTGTTGTTTTTTTTTTTATTTTTGTTGTTGTTATTGTTAAGCCTAATAATTTGATTGGATCAGTTGGGCTGGATGACAGATGGGACTGTTTTTTTTCCCCTGCAAGCTCCAGTTTTTCATTTTAGTGCTTGTTTTGTCTCCCTCTGTTTGTCTCGCAGACGCAGTGGATCTGGGTTCCCCGGATGAGCTGATGGATATTTCAGAGGTGGATGAAGGGGTGTGGCCAGGCGGCGTGGGGCCTGACATGACCCCACCCACAATCACTATCAGCAACAGTGTCACCACGTTGAACCTGGGGGCCAAGGCCATGAAGAAATGTCGGCTGGGTGGGCGCAACAGCAAGGACAAGGAGGTGAGCCTTCTATCAACGGGCCGCGCCGCCAGCGAGAATGCAGAGCTGTCCATCAAACGACTGACGCTCACTTCCAGCCAATCAGTGCCCAAGGCGGGAGCGCTCACCAGCCTGACGCGCACCGCCAGTGCCGTCTTCTCCCGCTCCTTTGAGCAGGTGGCCAGCGGCAATGCCCCTCCCTCCAGCAACCACACTGCCACTGAAACTGGCCGCTATTCATGCAGCCTGCAGGAGGAAGGGCTGGGGTACTTGAGTCCGGCCCCAAACCACACGCAGCGCTCTCCCAGCATCAGCGTGCACCTCGGCACTGACCTTTAATCCCTTCATGACTCCTGACTACCTGAACCCTCGCCTCTGATCCTGTGACCCTGTACCTGTGACCTGGAACTCCAAGCCATGCCAACTGTAACGGACCACGAACACTCCAACTGGTTCACTCCATTTTATTGTCTTTGATTCTCTGTGCTGTAAACCGGCGTGCTGCGCTGCTCCGTTCAGACATCTGGAGATCTGTCAGCTCCCTCTGCTCCTTTTTTCCCCGACAACAGAGACTCCTCTGGGCCTGACGGAGGGAAGTTGTCAGTTTTACCACCTCCAGCTTCAAGGATTTGTACTCGTGCACTGTTGCCGTGAAGTCGTGCTAGGACAAAACTGCACTCTGTCGCAGAGCAGCCTGCCGGAAATGGGTGCACTGAAAACTCAATATTAAAAAACTGTGTGGAAAAGTTTTTGGAAAGTATTTTAATTGGCATTTGTTGCCCTGCATGGCTTTTCCATACATCCATCCTGACTTTGCCCAGGTTTGTCTGATGGCAGACATGAGTACGTGTGAGCATGCTTGAGTGTGTGTATTGTATGTGTGTAATGTTTTTAGAATAAAGGCTGCTGATTGATACAATGATCAAGGTATGATGCTCCAAGTTGAAACAAGTGTTTCTACTTCTTTTTAAAGAATAATAAATTCCCCTCCATAGCAATACAGATTTCTCCTTATCAGTGTTTTTCCATCATTTGGGAAGGCTACCAAAACTCCCTCCTACTTACGCAAGATACAGCTGTGCTTCTTTTAAAAAAAAATCAGCATTTTCCCTTTAAACACCAGGAAAAATGACCACTAAATAATCAGCCAGTATAATGAGATCAGTTCTTTATGTTTACAACTGCACAGTACTGTCATGATGGAGAAGCAATATTTCTGCCCCCCTCGCTTTTCTAGCACTTTCCTGAATTATTGTGTATTTGATGGCAAAAATAAACTTCTGACAGATGACAAGGATTTGACAGCGAGTGACGATGGGTGTGCATTATTTGTCGAGTATTGAATTTTGCACTCGAAAGCGCAAACGAGTGTGTTCTCAACTTTGGTATTTTCTTATGATGAACAAGAGAGGTTTGACTCTCAACTGTGGTATTTTTCCTACGAGAGAGAGACGCATTGTTGCTCCGTACATCTCTTGCATCTAGCTGTTGATCCAAAATGGTTTAAAGCCACAAAGACTTTAAGTCTACCTAATTGCACAGAGGTAAAAGAATCTGTTAGCACTGTAACTGAACTTATTCCTGTGTATTCTCCAGTAGGAGGGCGTGCGGGGCAACAAAGTGTCTTTCCTCTCCTCAGATCCTCCCTCCTTTCCAGCTGTTTGTAGTACTTTGGTGACGTGTTTCCCGTGTCCTTCCTTGTTGTTTACATCATCATCACGTCACATGACATGGTGATTTCTCCTGTACCATAGAAGGAATTTAACTCCAACCATCCGCTACATTTGATGTCCTAAATGAAGCGTTCATGCTGCCCTACGTTAAGTAAAGCGTGTTCTGTCGTCTGTGTACTAGAGCTGTCAAGTGTCCATACAGTAGCTTGATGGGACAATAACAATCATTGTGTTTCTGTATGTGGGGTTACAGAATGTGAATGAGTAAGCTCTTGTTGTACATCATACTGTTATACTAAAGTTGGTTTATATTGGCCTTTCTATGTCTGAAGATAACTCACTGCTACAACTTCTGGGAATAAAGTGTTTCTATATTTCATTTATGTTTCTCTGTCTCTGCACAACCAAACATTACAACGATAAGTTCAAAGTCAAGATCCAAAATTCAGATACTCAATATTTTATATAGACTATGCAAATATATTTAATTTAACCTGACTTAAAACACTACTTGTAGAAAGACATGATAGTTGTATAAATATTATATGTTCCTACAGCTAGAAACCTGTTTTTCAGTGCTAAACGTTTCACTGTTTTTAAAGATACCAAAAAGAATTGTTTGAACTTTAAAGTATATTATGTATTAGTATATATATTTTTAAGTTTTTTGGATCAGAAATATTATGTGCATTGATTTGAAATTAGTTTCGATCAAATAAAATTTAAAATGTCGGTTTAATGCTACTTAGAACATTTGTTAATGAATGGCTTTTCCCAAAATAAGGTAAGTTTTGTTTTGTTTTGTTTTGTTTTGTCTTGAAATTGCTTCTATTGAAAGTCCTAGTTTTATGTCATCATAATATGGCTCTAAATGCAAGGCCCTTTGAGATGTTCAATTTTTAAATGATTCACTTGAACTCAAGTAAGTCCCAAGGCACTTTTTCCAACTTTTTAAAGACAGAAAGAACATTTTGAAGTCATTTTTAAAAGCTAAAAATTCAATAACTTTAAAATAATCTACATTTCTGAACATAGAATTTACATTTAATAATGTTATTACAACAAAACTCAACTTCTTTGCCTCGCATAAACACACCAAACTACTACATGATCACAAACAATTACCCCATGCTTTGTAACCATGGATTGTGTCCCCCAAAAGAGCTTTACAGTATCACAGCTGTAGAAAAATGTTCCTGAGATTTTATATCTACTTGACAAAATGTACATTCATTACCACCCAATTTAAAACTCACTCTTACGAATTCACTGCACGGATAAAAATCGTTAAAAAGAGCCTTAGTTGGCACTGGATAGTCAACCGTAGTAGACGCGCGGTTCCATGTCTCTCCACAAGATGGCAGCCCATGGCCGAGGACAACGTTGGTCAACAGCCGGCTCCTTTACGTCACTTCCTCTTCACCTCGTCCTTGTCAGCAGTAGCAGTATCACAGCTACTCGGGATAAAAAAACATGGCTAAACTGAACAAAGAGACCAAACAGCGGCTGCAGCAGCTGTTCCAGTGCGGCCAGTTTGTCATCCGATGGGGTTTTATCCCAACCGTGCTGTACCTCGGTCAGTATCCGAACAGAGGCAGGTGACAACGCGGCGGGCTGAGGGGACATGCTTCGTAAACGTTAGCCAGTTAGCTTAGCATACAATCACTCAGCGTTGAGCTGCTGTTAAAGATATTACGTTTTTTCAGGGTCATTGGGCGTGATGAATTGCGATGTAAGAGGACATTACAATTTTTAAATCCGTATAGTCATTTTCATTCTAAAAGGTATTAAAATGAATATTGCAGGGATTTCTGTCAGACAAAGATGTTTTCTTAAGTCTGTCGACTGTGATGTTTGGCTTGTGATGTTACTCTGCAGCACCACAATATTTGAATTAAGTGACATTTTTGACACACATTCCTGCTTTAACATAATTGTGCCATATGCGATTTTAAAATGGAGCAGTGGGCCATATTATGATATCGATTAAATTTAGATTCATTGTGCAGCCCTATTTATCTGTACATTTGCACTTTACTGGCTAATAACTGGGGCATGCCTGTAGCACTAAAATACCTCGTTGTGGTTTGGAGTGTAGAGGGGGAAGTTCAAAATTAATCATGGCTGTGGTTTGAATCAAACTTGGGGAAGTAAAGGCTTTTGCATGTGTGACATCACAGTCAGTGGAGTTGCCCTCTTTAAGTGAATAGTTGACTTCAGCATTTTGGAAAGACCAATGCTGACGTAACACTTTCTCCACTCTCATTCCACTCCTGTTTCCGTTGCTTTTTTTTTTTTTTCCTGACCTGCACTTCTCTCTTACAGCTCATTCACGTCTTAACAGCAGATTTTCTTGTGTTACGCACATCATTAGTTGCTCCTGTGTTGCCCCGTCTGAATGACACTGCAGTGCGTACATCCGGCAACGGTTATCTGACCTCAAAACAACTAATCAGTATTATTATTGGTTAGTGTTAAAGCAGTGGGCAGTTAATTTATAAGATAGAGCCAAATCTTTGCAGGTTTCCTCTTTTCTAATAGAGATTTTCAAGATTTTTCTGAGTTGAAACAAACTCCTTTTGAGTTATTCTGGCCATCGATTGAACATCAGGCTCTAAGAGTCAGTGATGTTGTTTGTCCTGTATTTCTGATAATTAATACCCTAAACAATGGACTGATTTACTCAAAAAACTTAAAAATAGTTAGCTGTATCCTGAGCTCAAGGAACGGTTAAATTGAGGCTACATTTTCCTCTCTTCTCTTTTCAGGGTTGGTACATCCTTTCTTCCGTTCCTCACCTCCTCTGCTCACATCTTGTGTTTTCACACCTTTGATTTGGTTCATTTTGTGCAAATCTGTAGGTAGATGAGTTGCTACACACTTGCATTTTTCAGTTTTGTTTTGCACCAGCACAATTTCAAGCAAACCAGCTCATAAAAGCAAAAGCAACAACCATATGGAGTCATCATAATGTTCATAGGTCAGAAATGACATTGGTTAAAACTCCTCTCCTTTAGCTGTCAGCTTAACATGTTAAACACTTCATGATTTTTATGCAGTTTTTTTCTAGTTGTGTGGCTTTGTGGTCATCTGCCCAAAATTCAAGAAACAACGTATTTTACTTTTGCTCCCAGTCAATGCTGAATTTACGCTTCTGTCATTGTAAACTGCTGGCTCCTGCTTTTTAAAAGTCGTCCTCAACCCATAGCTCAAGCGCAACTAGCTACGGGAGCTGTTTTAGTCCAACAATGCAAAATTTTTCCTGTGGTAGGGGCGGATTAAGATCATACCATGTTCATTCCACCGACAAGTCATATCAGAGTTTGTATGTAACCGCACCAAGATCACCTCTTGCAAAAAAAAGGTCTCAGTCCGATTATTTTGGTCCCTACCCCAGTTTAATTGCTATGTTCAGACCTACCCAAACCAACTGCATCAAAGAGAAAAACAAACCAGAGTTTGATCAGTCAGACTAATCAGGGCAGATGTGAAAACACTGTCAGTCTCTACCTGAAACGACAGCAGTGGAGGCTAGGAGGAGAAGGGAGTAGAGGCATACTGAAACATCCTTGCTTTGAGAAAGCCATTCAAGAGCAACATCACTCAAATATGATTTGGCACAGCTGCATCATCCGTAAACTGTTCTGTGACAGCCTAGCTTTGTACTTTATCATCCCTGTCAGTAAATGTAACAATGTTCATGAAAACTTGCATGTTTTCTTTACAAATATAGATAGACACATGTATGATGCATACATCTATCTGTCTTGTATTAAATAGTGTTATGCCTCCACTCTGGCGTTAGCCAGGGCTGGAGGCATAAAATTTTTTAAAAAGGGCATAAAAAGGATTAACCTTTGCTTCCTCATGCATAACTCCTCTGGCAAGCCACTTTTATTCCCCCGTTGTTTTTAGGAGTTGAGATATCTTTCAAGAGGGGCACACTGAGATCAGTTTTTGGGTCAAGAGGTCAGATGAAATTAGAGGGCAAAAACGATTAATAGGAAACTCTCTCTTCCTTTCTTAAGAATCAGTTGCGTCAGGGTTGACTCTGCCTATGACATGTGCAAGAAAACTGAAAAAGTATTTTCTGAGGAATTAATATGTATTTCATACTTTGTGTGTGTGTGAGTGTGTGAGTCAGATACATTACAAGGACACTTTCACTCTTTTCCAAAGAAGGGGCCCTGTTAGCACTCTGCGGATGTCAGTTCTGTCTGATGCAATGATGTTCTTTAGTCATGCTGTAATGTCTCACAGTTGAAGACTTACTATTGTGTATCATTTTTTTAATTGGAAAAATATATTCAACTCTTAACTCTCGCTGTATGATTGATATGCCAGTTAATTTTCTGTATGTTTGCATCTGATCTTGATCAAGCTCTTTTGGAAAACTTCAATTCTGCTTTCTTTGCATTACACTTTTCTGGGCCTTGTCTTTTTTCTTAAACATACACCCATATGTATGTTTCATTTCTTTGTGGTTTTGTTTTGCAGGCTTTAAACGAGGAGCAGATCCAGGAATGCCTGAACCTACAGTTCTGAGGTGAGAACGGGCTTGTGAGAGTTTTGTTTCCTGTCTGACTGTATATGTAAATGCGGACGCAGCAAATAGATTCGTGTAAAATGCAGAGGTTTCACACGTTTATACCACATTTCCTTAACTCATGGAATAACTGCTGTCGACTAGTCACACAAGCTGTTGCAGTTACTGCCAGCAAAGTGAAATCTTTAGTTCTGCATGTTTTAGGGTTAAGGCTATGAAGACTGTGACAAGTATGAAGAGCCATATTTTATGATTGATTTTATGAAATGTGAAGTATTTTTCACTATGGGATTGAAAATCGTTGGTATAGGTTAGGACGCTAACCCTGAGATGACTGTGACTGATTTTTTTATTTATTTATTTTTAAATTTTAAAAAAAGGAGGAAAAAAAGTTTTGTTTTGTTGTTTTTTTCTTCTGTAAAAAAATGATCAGTGGCATAGCCAGACCTTTTCCCAAAGCTGACAGTGCTGTGGAAACAGGGCTGACTTAGCAATAGTGTAAGATATCTTGCAAAAAAAACTAAGTCTAACTTACGACAGTCCTACAAAAATGTGGAAAAAAAGTTAAATAAAATCTGCATTCATACGACAACATTGTAAAAGGCATCCTTGTGCTCATGGATCCACAAAAGTGACTGAAAATGCTGTAGTATGCGTGCCAGACCTGTAGTTGGCGATGTAACTGTGTAATGAAACACGACAGAATAACACTATGTGACATGTGCATGAACACTTCCTTCTACAGAGTGGTGAGCTCAAACAAAAAAATGTTGGCGAATGCACCTTGAAAAAAGGTAACTTTGTCTGGAGGCACAATGAAGTGAGGTCCTTTCGTCATAGACACAGCAGCACAAACACGGCTTGGTATTCCGACGTGGTGACTTTTGTCCACCTACTTGCGTGTGGCTATTTGATGACCCTTGATCACCTTTTTCGCAGGATCTGCACATTGCCTGTTTACAGGGCGACAGTAGGGGTTGAATTTTCAAAAGATATCACCCTGGAAACAAGGTTCTATAGCTGGCATTTTCAGGCCCCCAAAATACTGCTGTTGGGTTTTTTTTCTGGCCCACACATCATATTCTGCAGACTAAAGAAAACATTTTTATTTCATACAGATCTCTACAAATTACACCAAAATCATTTCAAAAACCTTTTTTTAATAAAAATAAGAGTAATGATCTGAAAATGATCATTCTATCTAACATTGCAAAACATATGGTAATTACAATTTTAGTCCAGATATTCGCAAATAGATTTTTTTTTCTTTTTTCGAATGTTGCAGCCCTTTGCATTAAGCAGTACTCAAACTATGTAAGACCAAATAAAAATTATGGTAATTTTACTTTACCTCATCTGATCTTTTGTATTCTCCAGTATAGCTCTGTTGAACAAATCTTTTTTAGAGAGGGACATGTTGATTGTGTTCTGTCTGGATTTCTGTTTTGTGTGTCTGTAATTGTCTGTAATTGTGATTGTGACTGTCAGGAATATGGGATGAATTTCCAAGGGGCAAAAAATTGAACTATCAGTGAACATGCTTCTTTCTTCTAGGGGAAAAAAGTTTTCTGTTTTCACTATAGAAAAACTTATTCAATAAAGTTTCAGTAATGGTAGCGTAACACTCGTGCTCTTCAAGGGTACGCTCACTCATAATAGTGCGCTTCTAACGGCTGCATTCACATCTACACAAATGAACCGCACTAAACAGGAGAAACACACTCAATTTTGTTTCAGCTGAACTAAATAAGGCTGGTGTGAAAGTGCTCTTACTCAGTCAGTGGAACTTCAGGAGTCTAGTTTAACCTTTATTTTTCTTCCTCTAGTTTGCTATGGGGCTAAGGAACGTCTCCACACAGCCGTCTCCTCCACTCATCGAGGCCATGTGACCTTGTCGTCAGCAGAAATCCAGGAATTGGACATCATTTTCACTTTTCTCTCCATTAACCATGCTGTCCACTGTCCGAGAAGTTGAATGAATCTGCAGCCATACTGTTTACACCACATATGCATTGGATGTATGGAGAGTGCTCGCTGCGTTGATAGAAGACACTTGTATCAACAAATGGAATCAAGACTTTGCCCCGGAAAAAGTGGTCTTGGCTGGACTGTCTGTATTTTGTTGGGAATGTGTGACAGCAATGTTGGGATCTACCATTCATTCCATGTCTTTCCTCTTTTTATTTGTAATTTAAAATTTCTGGAAATAAATCTTTATTGAAGGAAACTCTAGCACTGGTGGAATGTAGCTAAGTACACTTACTTTGATACTTGGGCACAAGTTTGCAAGGTCCAAACTCCTTAAAACCTCAGAGGGTAGTCTTGTACATTTTATTTCACTACATTCATCTGATAAACCTGTCAGTTACCGTTCCTGCAAGTGTCCTCTAAAACAGGTTGATTAACCAAAGTACTGTGTCCAGATACACATTTGAAGTACTTGTAAATACTTTGAAACCTTTTGTGCCACTTTCTGCCTCTTTTTCTTCATTTTCGTACAACAAAAGTGAAGAAAAAAAATGAAGAAAAAATGTTTAGTGATGTACAAGGTATAAGATTTCCCCATCACTACATTTGTCTGACAGCATAAGTTAGGTTAGGCTGCTAGTTACTTTACAAATTAAGATTTTTGTTTAAAACACAAAGAACTTTTAAATGACTTTGTAAATTAAACTACCCACTTTAATGAATGAGAAATAATAGTCTAATGATAAAATATGAAAAAATAAAGCAGTTAGAGGGGAATTTTTCTGCATTAAATATTTTTGCCTATGCCACTTTAAGTTTTTTTTTTTTACTGATTACTCTTGGATTTTTACACTTAAATTGCATTTAAATACATAACTTTTTGTTTAGAGTATTTTTACAGTACTTCCTCCACCACTGACCATGGGGCCATGTTGCTTGATGTCACAACAACCAAAACTGGGTCTTAAAATTGGTTAAAAAAACCCCCAACAAGATTAAAGTCATGTAGGACACTTAACTGTTACCAGTCATACTGATAATAGTTGTTTCAGTGATTTGGATTAAGTTAAGTTTAGAAATTCCACACAAGTTTTCGGTTATAGCAGCAAAAATGATTCATAGATAAGTGCTCATAACCCATAGATCACATTTTCCAGCCTCCATAGAAAACACATGCTGAGACTGATTAAAATCTGCAAATGTCATTAGCAGTTTGAAGAAAAAACATCCTTATCTAGTGTGCGAAGTGTTGAAATAAGGAAACATGATCTTATCTATGTAAAAGAATTTTTTTTAATTTCTGCATGAACAGAATTTTAACATTGCTTACTGCATCATAATTAAACAGCCAGTTCACTTAAATAACAGTAGTTGTAAATAAACAACAGCTCACAGTACTGTAATTATAAAATCAATGTTTACAAAAATAGATGATAAAAATGTTATTTATTTTTTTTAAAAAAAGGAATAGTCTTAATGATGCTGCTCAAATAATGTCATCACAGTCAAGAAACAAATCAACAAAATCAAATTACAATCAAGTATAAGTTGCATTTTTAGTGCAAGAAACCCACAACAATGGACTTCCCTCATCCTCTGACTAATAAATAATACTTTTTATCAAATATAAATAGATTAAATAAGTTATGAAATATTGGCTGATTAAGGCAGTGAGGCTTTTCCAATTTGCACAATCATAGATTGCTGTAGACTCACACCTCCAGTCAGTGCACACAGAGCATGCGCCTATCCCCCCCTAAACACCCCCCAGTTTCCCTGTGGTATCCCTTCATCATGACTTCATCTTCGCAATAGGTTAAAGATTCGTTTATAACTGACGGGTGTCATCCCCATGTCGTCCACGCTTCTCCTGGAAATCTTCCTTGTCCTGACTGCTCTTCTGCCGTCTGCGACAAAGTCCCGGAGTTTACCCAAGATCCTGAGTGCGGTGACCTTTCTGCGGAAAGTGTCAGGCGCGTCGATGTTCTTCAGCAGCTGCTCCTCCTGGCTGCTGCTAGGCGCTGTGACCTCACTGCTGTCTGTCATCTGTGGGGCACAAGTGACAGGGGCAAGTGAATAATAGGCCCACTTTCATTCAGTAAGCATGACAAGAAAAACTTCACTTTTAGGCATTTACAGTAGGTAAAAAGAATTCTAACTGGCAAATTACAAATCTAATCTAATAATGTAACGCAACAATTTTTACGCTTTTTACAGAATATTTTTACTATGGGATATTACTCTTTTAAAGGGATAGTTCAGTGTTTTTGAAGTGGAGTTGTGTGAGGTAGGTCTACTAATACATAGTTGATTACCTTCTGCAGATGGTGATTAGCGGTGTCATTTGTGAGAAAATTTGTGATTCTTTCACCACTTAGTTTGCAACCAGACAGCCATTTGTTACATTTACCACCAGTGGACGTATATGAAGGAACTACGGTGGTGAAAATGTAGTGCCAAAATAAACGGCTGTCTCAAACTAAAGCGGTGAAAAAATCCTAAATTGAGCGCACAGTTAAACAAATGTTGATTTTGCAGGTAAACATTTTATATATAGCCTACAGGTAAAAAACGTTTTTCTGCTGACCCTGTCTGCAACGGTACAATGCTGACTTTCAGTGCAGCGATTTCTCCCCCTTTCCCCTAAAAGCGACACCGCTGATCACCATCTGCTCAGGGTAATAGACTGACTTTGCATAAGTAGTCATACAACCCCACTTCAAAAAAAACTGAACTATCCCTTTAAGATCAATGCAAGATCTAATTACTCCACAAAGAGGATGAAACGCCTTTTAAACAATGGTTGAAAGGCCAGCACAGGGCACTGACACTAGCCTAAGCCTACAGCCTACTTAGACCCACCGTCTTCTTGATTATGTCGATCAGATTGCCGAGGGAGTTCCTGATCTGTGTGGCCTCTGAGGGGACCAAGCTGCTGGGGTACTCCTTCTCCACATGCTTGAGCAGAACAGTGTAGATATGAAGGCCATGGGCCAACCTGCGGAGACAAGCCTCCTGCAGAGAGGAAACACAATCACCGTCACACATGAAGTTTTTACTTTTAGAAACATGCCACGATAATGCAGAGACAGGAGAGTGGAGTCACGTTACCTGGCTTAAGTTGGAGGCAGGGCAGTTTTCTGGTTGTGGGATTTTGCTGTCCGTCTCGAAATATTTCACGTCAAGTGGAAAATCGAACTGACAGGGAGGAAACGATCAAAGAACAACGATGATTACGAGTGAACGTGAGACAAGTCAGCCCATTTTAACTTAAAAACTTGACTCAATGAAACTTGATAAACTTGATCGTGAGGACTGCAGCTGCAAAAAACCAAAAACAAACAAACACATGTTTAGTTAAAACCACAGGAAGATAACGCGCTTACCAAGCTCTCGTGGTGTTTAACTTCGCGAATCACTTGGTCCCACTTGCCGGATGAGCTCAGCAGGTCAGAGGAATCCTCGACCTCCTCCTCACCTGAAGTGTCACCTGCTGGACTGTCGGTGAGCGCGTCTTGAACTGGAGCCCCGGAGGCGCACTGCAGCAGCAGAGCGACCAGCATGGCTGCAGAGAGCAAGTCTGTGCGGGAGGAAGACGCATGAATGAGTGAATGAATGTAGAGAAGAAGACAGGCAGGAAACGCGCGCACCGCAGGCTGCAAGCCACTTACTGAGTGTGGAGGGCATGTTGCGCTGCTGGGAGGCACTTGCTGAGTCTGATGCTGAGAGCTGCCAGAAGAAGTTGCCTTGTCTTTGCCATGGGCTGTCATTTATATTCAGGCTAGAGGGATTTCCCAAAACTAGGCTACCTCCCCACAACTTGCACGGAATTAAAGTTTGCGTCAAGCATCCGGTCAGGCATCCGCAAGTGGTTGATGTGATATTGGTGATAACAGCAGGAGTGTTCGTCCTCAGAGAAACCTGTGAGCAGGAATTGAGCGCAAAATCCTCTCTGATTCAGTCCTTTTTTTAAAAAAAAAAAAAAACAAAACTTAAAATAACAACAAAACATTGCAAATAATATTCAGATAGGCATGATTAGAATATTAATTAAGTAGGCAAAGTTTGAAAAACCCACGCAGCCCCGATAGTTCGCGCTTAAATATTTGTTACAAAAAATCCCGACGATATTTTAAGATAAACAATTTAAAGGGAAAATCCACTTAAAGCCATATATTTGCATGACGGTGGTGGTAAAACCAACATAGGTGAAATTAACAAGCAATATCCGGTGACGAGAAGTCACATATATTTTTTTTTTACTGGCGTACGCAGAATAATAAGTTGACTCTTCTTGCAACTGGCTTCAGTATTTACAAACAACTTCCCAAACGACCAGATGGTATGATCAATGAGCCTATCTGTCACACTGAGCCATCAACACTGGTCGTATTTTTTGTTGTCCTGTTAAGGTACTGTAGCTTATAACAACATTATTAAGTTTAATTAGTGAAGCAATCAGTGATTTTCTTGCTGTTTCATCACTTAAGTTATGTGTCATCTTCCTGTTCCAATATTAGTCATGAAACCAACTGTTTCCATGTACGAGATGAAAGAATGAGACTTACTTTTATTATTGTTATTATTATTGGGAGGGGGGGGGGCATTAACACTGGAAAAGCACACATTTTTAATGAAAAGAAAAACATCAGTTTTTATTTGTAATTTTGTAGGGGGGGGGGGGGGGGTGATGCAACAACCTTAAAAGGA
>JAQLOL010000008.1:14089600-14100548 GCA_029783665.1 Naso thynnoides
TCCCTGTGAGTGCACACAGGGACACCACCCACCACCCACCGGGGCAATCTTCTTTTGTTTTTACCTCTGTTAACGCTGGCGGATTGGGGATGGTTGATGGGCAGGGGTGTTATTGGGCACTTTACAATGGTCTGTCCAATGGAAAGGCATCCTAGAGGGCATTTTGCCATGTTATGTCTAAGTGAAATGAGCCCCGGAGGGCACTTTACCACCCTTTGTCTTCTGGAAGGTTACCCTTAGGTGCTTCATCACATTTTGTTTTGTTTTTTTTACCATAGGGGCATTTGAGAGGGCAATTATCTCTGCGTTTTTATAACATCGCCCCCCTCTGAGTCCACCACTGTCTGTTAGAGTACACTACACACTTAATACACATCATGGTAAGTTTATGGTTTAGTCTGTGACAAATATTTGTCTTCTGGGGCTCTGGAGGAGCTTAGTCAGGCCTGAAACTCACTTGATTAAATTATGGCAAAAGCAAACATGGAAACTTTTTCTTAAATTATCATCAGCATAATATAATTTTGTATAATATTTTCAATATTTCATTTTCAACTACTTCAACTGAGCAGCCAACATCATCTGAGTTTATTGTAATTACTTCTAATTCATTCTATGACATTGTACTTTTGGTACTTTTCTCTCCTCACCAGATCTAGTTTCATCTTTCACAAAGTAAATTTTGGGACACTGCAGGGCACCAGTCTAAGCCCACTGATATTCCCCCCTAAATGTTTCCTCTCATTAAACGTCATGGACCTCAGTCACTGGATATTTTGTCAGGTTTACCTCTAAATGTTGTTAAATTTGTACTTTTTCATTGTTCCTTTAAAAATATATTTCCAACCAGGGATTTTTTTTTTCTTTTTGTGGTCGCAGCCAAGCTAATAGTGGTTGCAGTGTTGGTCTGTTGGTTGGTGAGTCTTTCCCCCACTTTGGTCCAGACTGAGATAGCCTACCTACTGACTTGATTTACATGAAATTTTGCAGACTTTTAAGGTCCTCAGAGAAAAAATTGTAATTACTTTGGATGACTACTGAACTTTCATATAGCATTACATTCAGGTAAAATTCATTTCAATACTACAAGACTTTTTTTTACAATAATACTTTCAAAACTGACATTCCCATCAACCTCAGCTGTATGCTACTGTGTGTTTAGTGCTAATTAGCAAATATTAGCATGCTAACACACTAAGCTAATATTATGAACACAGTAAACATTACATCTGCTTAATGTTTTTATTATTGATCTTTAGCAAACTGATGTTACTTTTTTTGGACACAGTGCAGGATGGAAACATTAGACCCAAATGCTAAGAGGTGGTTACCACTGCAAAATTGACAATAACTGGTATAAATAAAATATTGGTATTGTGTTATTATGATTAGCCTATATTGTGTAAGTAATATATTGCGTCTTATGTCATTATTGTACCACACTCATTTTGTCTTAATAGATGTCAGTA
The DNA here is from genome assembly GCA_029783665.1 of Naso thynnoides. Lineage (NCBI taxonomy): Eukaryota > Metazoa > Chordata > Actinopteri > Acanthuriformes > Acanthuridae > Naso > Naso thynnoides. The sequence goes on from JAQLOL010000008.1 coordinate 14,091,070, forward strand.
GGCCCTAATGCACCTTAAGCAATTAACAAAGAGGGCCCATTTGGAATGCCCAAAATAAAAATCTTAACACAGAAGAACAGTAAAGCCAAAATGCATTTGCCAGGTTTTGTGGATAATCTGACAAATTTAACAATATAGAACATGTCCAAAAAAAGGCAAATGTTCAAAAATTTAAATCTTTCTAAGCAATGTTTAGCCCAAGTCAGATAGCTTTTAAGTGGATCATTGGTAATGTGAATGTTAAAGGGATAGTAAAGTATAAAAATTAAAATGTAGTCATTATCTACACTGAACAGTAAGACTAAAAACATAACATCAGTGATGTTTTTTAAAGCAACTGGGCATGTAGAGGCAACAGGGTACTTGGATTACTTTGGATGAGCAATATCAGGGCATTTTTTAATTTTATTATTATTGTTTTTTTTAATGTGTGAAACTTAGTTACCATCCACTACAGCTGTTTGGGATACCATTTTTATGTAAAACTCCAGTGTTTTGATGACTAAAAAACTTCCACTGACCTTCCATTGGAATGAGGGTCAGTAGATGATGCCTGAATTTTCATATTTGGGTTAACTATCCCTTCAACAGGTTAACACTGGTTACCAGCCACCATTAATTGGTGAAACTCACTGAGTCTATGTTCTTTTAAACTCATTTTTTGAGTGCAGTTTATTTGCTAGTTTGACTTGTATCATTGTTTTTCATTTTAAAATTTTCTGTGGCTATCACAATAATGTTGTTGAAATGAATTCTATAGGCCAGGTTAAATGTTAAAAAATTATGATATTGTGACAACCCTGATTGCTGCAGAAACTATTTTTAGCTGCTGCTTCAGTGGTGACCATGAAATGCTGAATAGTTACAGTTAATGACAGCTATCAAGTATTCCTCCCCCACATGCCAGATATTATTTTGCGAAGGTTTTGGTTTTATATTTTACACTGGCTGCTACTGTACCATTTACCACCATGAACCCAATGACGGGAGACTCTGGTGAAACCTTGCAAGTTGCAGAGAAGATTCTCATCCTCCTTCCTTTCCTTGAATCCTCTCCCTGCTATGATGAAAGACATACATATAACCAATTGCATTCCAGAAGTGACTCTGTTTATAGACATCTTCTGTCAGTTTGGATTCCTGTCAATGTTCAATATATGTACTATTGCTAACTTTTTTCTTTTCAAGTTGTATCGTAAGGCATTTGTGGTCCTTGACTGTTTGTGTAGCAGCTCCTTTAACTGAGACAGAAGAAGATGATACTTTTTTGTGTTTCTTCCATTATTAGTAGGCACACAGTAGAAGTATTTCTGGTTTCCACTGTGTAAGATAAGACTGTGTATGATGTAAGATTTTTTCTTGTAAACTTTAGCTTCTGTATTTATTCTGCAAGAATATTAAGACTTAATCTGAGTCTGTAAACTTGCCAAAATTGGATTTTGAGTTTTGCTATGCAACTTTTAATGAGTTTATCTTTCTTGCTAAACCAGCATGTCGATTTCCAGGATCTGCTGCAGTGCGTTATCATTCCATGAAACATGGACAGGATGTTATGCTTAACTTTTTAAAAAATATATTTTTGGGGGCTTTTGTGCCTTTATATACAGGACAGCTAACAGGGCAGAGAGAGGGGGCATGACATGCAGCAAAGGACCACAGGTGGAATCGAACCCTGGTCTGCTGCACAAGGACATAGCCTCTGTACATGGGGCGCTTGCTCTACCGACTGAGCCACTGGGCGCCCCTGTTATGCTTAACTTTACAAAAGTATTATCCTCACTAGGATATGACCCATATGTTTCACATATATGGTACTGCAATTCCTCACACCACTTGTTTCTTTGTAATCACTTAAAAGAGAGTGGAAGGGAAGAAGTGAGTACAACAGACATCATCTTAAACACAGCTCCAGACACCAGCCAGCTTTCAGTGATGTTTTTATAACTTTCTTTCCTTTTTCATATTCTCCTGTCAGATAACCTCCTTATTACAAACAAGAACTTGCTTCCATTCAATGCAGCATCGCAGCATGTGTGATTGTTAATGCTTTACTCCATTGGCTCTTTGTAATCAAACAATTTAATTCTTTTTAATTCCCCTTGCTGCTATTTTTGCTATGTAACTTTCCCTCTATCTTTTGGTATTACTCATGGGAAATCAAACTGGAGAACTCCCAATATGGGTCAAAATAAGCAGCAGCCTGTTTAATAACTGATGCTGGATCTGCTCTAATGGGGATGTTGTAAGAATGGGGTTATATCCATTTTTGATCGGGTAATGTTTTTGTACTTTCAGTGGACAATTTAAGACTTACATAGCTCAGTGGTTTAAGGGCGTCTGAGGTTAAAGGGAAGTGTCAATTGTAGCCTTTTTTCTCCCCACAGCTGAGCTCAAGACACACTTACAGTTTGACTTGATACAAAATTTCATTTACAAATCCAATTCAGCTCTTGAACTTTAATACATCAAGATGCATTTGTTATTTCAAATGAAAAAAAAACAACCCTAAAAACAGTTTTGCTGCGTTACATTTGAAAGGGGCCCAATGCTAAGCAACTTTGAAGAAAATGACACAATATGGTTAATGGAATAGAATAGAATAAAAAATACTTTCTTATTTACTTTTTGCGTACAAAGGCAGAAATTTCTTTTGGCTGCATGTGCAAAGAATGGGCACAATACATGATAAAAAGACAACTTACATTTCACAGTACAATAACTCTCATTCCATATAAAGAAGAAAAAAAACACAATAGAAACTACAATAAAAGGTGCAACAAGGACTCTGTGGGGACAAAAACAGTGTAATAAATAAACATAAATAATACTTATGAGGGTAAAAAACAAGCAATATTAATAAATCTAGAGTGCTGCGTACTGAGGTAGTGAAAGTATGTCCTTAGTGATTGAACTGTTCCACTAAACAGGTAAAAATGATCTTTTTTCTTCAATGTTAAAAGTGAATAAACTTTTAATGAGGGACTGGTATACTCTGGTTAGGATATATTGATGGACCTCAAAGCTCCTCAGTTTGCGCATCAGTTTTTGTTGGGCTTTTTTGTAGATACGGTCCACATGATCTGTAAATGCAATGGACTGATCGAGCACAGTTCACGGGTTAGAAGTCATTTGGGGAGGCCTGAGGGTACCGGTGGCACCACAAACTAAAAATTCTACAATTCCCATTGGGTAAGGCTTTGACATGTGAAAGCTTTCCTAATTTCCCCTTTTCTCATTTTCTAAGTTAATTTTTAAAAAAGGGGGGTCGGCACAGTCTCACAGTGGCAGGCAGCTACAAGCAGGGACACTCCCATTACTATAATGACAGGCATTATTACTAATATAATTGAAAACATTAGAATATTATAACTCATATGCCAGTGAACTGGTTTTACCTCTTTGTGGAAGGGAGGGTTAATGCAAAGTAAATTCTTGAAATGTTGTTCAGCATATTTGTAGCAGTCCACCCTCAGAGAGTTTCCTCTTGCTCTGCAGTTTGTGTTTTTGTTCCTCTCATGCTTCCACTGAAATTCTTGACTAAGAAAGGGAAGGATCTGATTAGTTACAGTTACTATTTTTTGTGTTTGTAACTCCAACCCTCTTCTTGGGTTTGTGTATGCATGACATATACATTAATCTATTCTTATTTATTTTGCAACAGTTATATCAAAGATAATTAAACATCACCTTGACCGTAAAGGGATATTCCAAAATTTTTGACATAGGGCCTCATTTTCAATATACCCAGTACTATTCCTATTGATACAGTCCATTTTCAGCTCACTGCATGCAATACAGAGTTTTGCTGTCCAAAGTGATACAATCTAATGCTAAAGCTAGCGCAAGCTGGCAAGCTTGTTTACTTCCTGTTGCTGCTAACCCTAACCACAGCCACAAATTAAAGAAATTCAAAAGTAGTTTGACTTCTAAAATTATGCTACGAGCACTCAAATTTGTCTCAATAGACTGTCATCATATTCGACTTGCTTAGGGTGCATTGTGGAGTATTTAATCAGAGTTTGATATTGTCTATTGCTGAATCCATTGACTTGCACCAGCATTAGTTTGTATTAGTTTGGACAGCAAAACACTTTTGGCCTACTGTATGCAGTAAGCTGATAATAGACTCTATCAATGAGAACAGGACTGGGTGGGTCAAAAATGAGGCCCTTTGTCAAAAATTCAAGAATATTCCCTTAAAGGCTGCCCAAACAAAAGAGGAGGATCCACTAAAGATTCCACTTGCTCTTTCCCAATAACCTCTAGTCTCTTTAAAGACAAATCCATTCTAATTCACTAAATTACTCAGATCCTCTTTTTGTTCTTTCATTATCAATGATACTTAAACTCAGTTCACTTTCCTGTTATCTAAGTTGCACCATGAAGACTGGGCCAACCAGTATGAAGACAATGTTTAATGCAGAGTTATTTCCATTTTAATTCCGATTTTTGCATCATTCTCATCTTTTTTGTCAAAATAAGGCATTGGAAAATCTTATGCATAATCTCCTGACTTTACATGCAACAAAAGAAACATGCGTAATACTGAGCCAACATTCATCATTTCATTAAATGTAATGTGTTTATCCCAAACAACATTAAACAAAAATTAACATGTAGAAAAAGGGGTATTGTTTAACAAATTATGAAATACGTTTAACAGTATCGTTATACAGTACATCATAATATTGAATGTTGTCCAGGATTCCAAGTTAGACACTATTTAAAGTATCAACTAGATGGGAATGTCTGTTTTTGGCTAATGCAGCAAACCTGACAAACACTGATGCAAAAAGTCCTAAAATTCCAGAATTATCATAAAGCGGTCTCCCACACTGATTTACAACATGGTCTGCAATGGCCAAATTCCCATTACCCCCAGTTCCCATTAGTTACAGTGAAACCAAACTCCCACGCAGGTTCCACTACAAGGCATTTAATCCAGAATTTTTTTTTTTTTTATGCAGATAGACACACAGAATTGCCCAATAATGTATGACCCACCTTTGATATTGTTCTTTAGAAGCAAATTCCCCAACAAATTTGCATCTGTTACCACATCTAATTGATATGCAGTCAACCAGGGACTTTTGGGTCCCCTCAGGGTCATTGGTTATTCAAGTTTGCTCATTATACTCGGCCAGATATAGAAATTATATAATACAGCCACAGCCTTGAGATATAGCAGATGCAATAGAATGTAATTCCAACTGATGGACTAAATAATTACATATCAGCGAGCTGGCGTTTTTATGTAAAAGAAAAAATAAATGAATAAATTCAATTTTTTAATAATTCTTAAATGATTAGATAGACAGAAAAATAGCTAGCTAGCTAGCTAGCTAGATTTTTGTCTGTTATTAGTGACAGAAATTCTTCTTCAACTTAACCCCATTATTAAAGGATATATTGGTAACATTTATTGTAGACAAATATTTTTTTAAAAACTACATCTGTAGAGTTTTTAAAAGGGTGCTGAATAAAAGTGTTACTTTTCATCAAAAAATTGTTATGATTGTGAATTTATTATTTAAAAAATTTTGTCAGGATTGTTTTGTTTACTTGTCTAATGCTACCAAAGTTTTGTGAGCCAATAGTGTAACGACGTTGGTACCACGTTGTATCGTTGTGTTGTCAGTGAACAAGATTCTCTGTGGCAATGGTTTGGAGTTGTCTATAGGACCTTTTATAGAGAGTTGGACCGTAAAAAATGAACTAAGTGGTATAATCATCAAAAAATAATTTAGCCTAGTGTAAAGCTGCACATACCTCTCTGTAGTTAAAAGAACCAAATCTATGTTTTTTCTTAAATTGTCTGTGCTCAGTGGTCTCCTTTAAAGCCTGCCCAGATAAAAGACTCTGAGTGCAGTGTGAGAGCACTGGCTTCACTCTCAGCTCTCTGCTTTCACCTGCCCTCGGCTGCCTTTTTTTTTTTGTCCACTACATTATCTGATCTTACAAATCCCAATTTGTTTGAAGTCCTCGCTCCTAGGCAAATGGTTTTAAAAGCACTGGAGCATTCAAGGTTTGCACTAATCAGTGTGATGGTTGAGGAGGTTGGAATTAAGTCTGTCACAGTGAACTTCTGTTCAGTCTGCAGTTCACCATGGTCACTGCTAGATGGCAGTCATGCTGCTTTATGATGAGAGACATACTCAGTTCTCCTGAAGCAGCAGTAGTTTGGAAAAGACTGCTCTGTGCTTTGCCCATGCAGCACAGCAATAATACATGACCCTCACATGGAACAGAGATTGCTCGAGGGCCTGTGTGGATATGGAAGTGTGTGTTTGGACTTGAGTCTGAGGATATGTACAAATGAGTCTAAGTATTCATTCCTGATTCCATGTATAAATTCTTGTGGTGTAGGCCTGTGTAAAGTATTTATCATCTAATGGATTTTTAAGTGGCTTAGCATGGATCAGTATCACCCTGGAGTGCTTTAAATGTCCCTACTGCACATGTTTGGAAACAACAGTTTTGGGGTCTCATTATCATATTTTGCCCTGAGTGCATGTTCATATAATTTTTGTCTTCAAATGCTAAAAAGTGTTTTGGAAGCTCAAATGGACCCTGTATTCAGATTGAGTTAAACAAGACTAATGTTGCATTCGAGACAAAACTGGACATGGGAATTTCCTAATTAAAATTTCCGACTTCAGACATCAAAGCGCCCCGGTGCACATTTGTGAGAAAATTGGTTTTCTGTGACAAGTATACATTTACACTGTCAGGTCAAAACTCACACATTTACCTTTTATTTTTGGGCATGATCAGATTTTTCTACAGTTCTCCATGTTAGCTTTTGTACGATCATGCTCATTTACATGGTGAAGAGGTTTTATATATTAGATTTCTAGGTTTTATAGTAGATGCATTATATTAATTGAATACATGCAAAAAATACTTTACGCTGACTTTTAGTTGTTTAACTTTTACAGTGTGTGTTTCTGCAGCCTCAGTGGGTACCACCATTGTTGTGTGACCCCGGAGAACTGGAGTCGGTGTACATGGATTTACCCAATTTTGAATTTTTTAAGTAGAAGTTTGGAAATTCTTGAGTTCTGAGAAAGGCAGCATAAAATTCTGTTAGGCTAGTGACACTTTGAGGCTAAAAGCTGCTTGGGAACAGTGGTGCTTTGAGCTAAATGCCAACATCAGCATGCTAACATGTTGATGTTTAACACTTAAAATATTCCCCATTGTAGTTTGCCATGTTAGCATGCTAGCATTTGCTAAAATTAGTAGCAAACTAAAGGTGCAGCACTGCTGTTCCAACAGCTCACTGTTCCACCTGCATATTGTGAGACGCACCAATATTACAGACATCCAACTGCTCACTGCCTCTTCCAAGATGAACATGAATGGAGAGAGATGGCTGCTCTTTTAAGGCTGTTTGAATGGCTTTATGACTTCCATTTATTTGTACAGACTAACCCAAACCTAACCCTAACCCTAACCAATTTATGCCTAATTCTAACCTTAGCCTAACCTAAATTCGTATCTTACCTTTAAACTTGGTGTAGCACCGCTGCTCTGCCGGTCCGTTGGTGCATCTCACAACATGCGGGCGGAACAGTGAACCATTGGAACAATGGGCTGTCACAACAATGAGCAGGCCCCCCACTAAATACAAATTACATGTGAGGCAATGACATTAAGCTTTGGAGGTATTTGGTCATAAAACATAGGCTAGTTTTAGACAAATTCAATTTTGACTTGAGGAGAGACAGGTGATCACTAAATTTATCAGGATTCCTCCTCAGGCGATCATGAATCCAAAAATGTATTAGAGTATTTCCATATGGACAAGAGTGGTGGACCAACCAGCTAGCTAGCAAAAAAGTATTTTTTATAAAATCTGTCTTGCACTAAAGGTCAGTGCAGAATAAACGAACAGAACAATTTCAGCTCTTTCATGGCGTGAGCTACTTTGGTTCTTTTACAGTATATGACCTTATCTGTCACGTAGCTTCCATCTCATTTTAATGTCAGTCCCCACTTTCTTCCCCATCTGATTCTACTCTCTCCTTCTCAGCCTTCAGCTTCACCTTTCCCTGTTTTTTCATCGCTGCCTAGCTTCTCCATCCTCCCTTTTCCTTTGTGCCTGTTTCTCGGGCCACTGTGTTCTTGCCTCTTCCCTCTCTCCCTTCCTTTGGCCCTTCTTCCTCCTCCTTCCACAGAAGAGGAGCTCCATAAGAGTCGGGAGGAATTGTATCTCCGCTCAGTTCGCCACAGGCACTCCTCAATATTTAATCAGGAGTGCATTTGTTTGAAGAGAGCTCTGAATATGTGTGTGAGTGAGTGATAAAGGGAGATGTCGGACCATGGGTGTGCAGATACTGTATTTATATGCAGGAGAGATAGAAGTGTGTATAGTTGCTTCTTTGGAGACAGTTTTAGGATGAAAGGCTTTCCCCAGTCCTATGGTAATTGGTTTACTATCTCGCTCTCCCTGCTTCGGCCTCCTTGTTCCCCTCACTCTTTTTTCCCTCATCTCCTCCTTTACTCTACCTTCCCTCCCCCTGTAATCCATTCTTCTCCCCGTGCAATATCATGTAACCCCGGTGTACTGTATGGTATCTTGTATGCACTAGGGCTCATTCATTCAAATGCTGTACAATCAGGTTTGTTTGATTTTGCTGTGTGCGCATATGTGACGGTATGTGCATACTATATGTGTGTACATGTGTATGTGTGTGTGTGTGTGTGTGTGTGTGTGTGTGTGTATCCGCGGTTGGCCCCAGTGGTCCCCTGGGGACTGCAGAGCAGCATATTTCATCATCCCCCAGACTTGGCACAAGAAAGCCCAAAGTCCCCTTCTCTTCTTTTGCTTCCTCAGCAGTTCAGCAAACACAGTATTTCCCTTTTTTTTTTTTTCTTTCACTTTCAGGCGGCTGCTGGCGATTGAAGTCTAAATGGCTTACAAATTTTCAAATTCTGCTGCTTTTTTCATGAAAGGGCTTTTAAAGTTACTAATCATGTGCTGAGCATCCTACTCCAATCTGAAGTTTTATGAAAATTAGCTTCTGGACTTCAGTGGAGAAAGAATGCATAAATATAAACGTACGGTGCCACTCTGCAGGAATTATGTTAAAATATTCGGTGGCTTTGTTTGTTAAACAGTCCGATCTCGTCATCAAAGCTGACTTCAGTTTCATGACTTCTCTTTGGCAGGAGGCAGCTTTCTGAATGAAAAAGTAAAATGTGTTTCGCTCTTCTTTAGCATTTTGGCAGATTATGGCACACATGAAGCCAGACAAAAAATTTTTTTATGCAGCTGAGTAGATCACAAACACATACTTCTCAGTCCAGCACAATTCTTTGTCATTTCAAAAACAACTTAGATGCTTTCCCTACAAATGTAGCAGGTCAAGTTCTCCACAGAGCACGTGGAGTCTGCAATGGTAAGTGTGTAAAATTGCAAGTGAAACCAATATTTTACCTCGAAACTGAAGAAACCCATTTTTCTTAATAAGCTT
>JAQLOL010000008.1:14114883-14138654 GCA_029783665.1 Naso thynnoides
CACACACACACACACACACACACACACACACACACACACACACACACACACACACACACACAAACACACACACACACCTTAGCTCTGTAAAGATTTATTGAGGGCTTGTTGTGTCAGCCTGGTTGGACCCACTGAATTTATTTATGTGCCGGTTGTTGCCACAGTGGTGATCATTAGGGCTGGTTGAGGGCAAAAAATGTGATCACAACAGTTATTTTCATGTTGAACAGTATCAATATTTATTACAATATATAAATGATGATACTGCCAGTTTAAATAGAATTCATCCACCTTAGTCACGCTAACAGGGATTGATTCAGAAAAGATGAAAAGCAGGAGCAGAGAGGCTAAAGTTGCTTTTGTGCTGCTCCACTTCTCTCACCGTTTTACCTCTTTTCCAAAAGACATCCATGTGTATTTTTACTTCCTTCACCAGTAGCTCAGCAATGTTTTATTGTAGGAAATGGGTATGTAGTTTTGACGTACAAACCTGCAGAGTGATTAGTTGTTGTTGTGCTTATTTCCACTGTGTGATAGGCCATTAGATCTATCCATAGAGTAAAAACGATCAAAGCTAATCATTGTTATCAACATTACTTTTGTCACAATTTCCTATTGAGATTTTTTTATCACCCAATCTTACTGATCTGATTTGTGTCCAAGACACACATATTCTGTTTAGGACCATAATAAACCGGCTTAAAACACCTTTAGATGTACCCTGTTGTTTTTTCTTGAAATTATTGACATTGAATATGGACAGTACGTGTATGCTTGAAGGAAAACTGGAACTGTTGAAAGAATTTCCTTTGTAGATCATGTGCAAACCTGAATGAATATTTTGAAACCTGCAGTGTTTATATTGGTGTTTCTAAGCCGGTACATTTCAGCCTGCAGGAAGAGCCTCAGACAATCAGGAGTGTGTATTGTGTCAGCTGTGTGCATGTGCCGTTGCATGTGCATCCTTTAGTACATGCACAAGACACAAACAAAAGGACACACTCTTTGTTGCGTCAATCCATAACCACATACGATGTTCAAAAATTCACTTTAATGCAGGAATACGTGGAACCATTTATCAAACAGTCCTACCATCTTATTAGCCTATCAGAAAAAATGGCTTCTTAAAGTGCAGTCATTTGAAAAATCTTCTTTCATAGCCACAAAGCCACAGAGGCAAAGACAGCATAACAGTTCAGGATGTATGAACACCAGAGAGAGTAAAGTTGTATCTTATCATAAATTGAGTCTCATCAGTCATCAACTGCTCTCTAGCATGTAAATGTCTATAAAAATGTAAAACTAGCAGCTCAAGTAAATTGTTTAATTGAAATACGGTCTTATTTATCATAGCATCAATAGCAGGATTATTGCCGAGCGTGGAGACACAGTCAATTTTTGGGCCTCAGGGGGAAAGAAATCGAGCTGTCCTTGTGAAGCGGTCAGTGACAGCTGCACACTGGCTCTCTGCTGCTCTCATGGTCATGTCCAAACTCCTGCAGATAATTAAATTGGTAACATTTATTCTGATGTGGCTTTCTTTGTGTGTCAGTCTTGTTCCCAGAGTTTTCCTTGCGCCGGTCGGACTGTGAGGAATGCCTTCCTCTCTCATGGACCGTACCCGGCGAAAGACAAGATACACCTGGCCAGAATCATACGGTACACTTAACTGTGTCTGTCTGTGTGCAGGGCTGAATCGATGTGTGCAGTGAAGCGTATACACCGACTCGCCAGTCACTGTTTGAACCCTGTTCTGATTGGTCAGTCAAGTTGTTTACGCAGTAGGACAAGCAAAATGTGACGCAGACATCGTAGCACATGATGGGCTGGGAATACATGCACGCTAATGTAATATACTGTACATACGGTACATACAGATGTATGCAAAAGACATGTAAGCATCTGGACACGAATATAAATAGACTCTCTGAAACATCATGCACACAGGAACACACACCCACACACATGCATGGGGAGTTTATCCTGGGGGAGAGAGGCGGAAAGTATTCAGTGTTTCGGAGGAAAAGGCTTACAGAGAACTAATGAATAATCAATGGATATTGATAAAAAAGACAACCCTTGCGCCGAGAGTAAGAGTGTGTATTTGTGCATGTGTATTACAACACTGTGTGGCTGTACTTGTGTGCTTAAAATGTGTATGTTTGTGTATTTTAACAGACGTAGCTATGTGGGCGTGGAGCTGGTGCAGTGGCTGTGTGAGCAGTGTGTGTACGTGCGCTGTCGGACGACTGCTGTGCGCGTCTGGCAGGTGCTGCTGGAGCTGGGAGTCCTGCTGTCTGGTAAAAACACAACCTCACACACACGTACACCCTTTAACTTGCCTGGAGGTTGCACTATGCTCTAAAATTTATATCAGCCTTCCAGCGACAGCAGCAATTTACTATTGGAAAAAAGACAAACAATAAACTGGTTCACCAGGTAATTCGCTGATTTATTCACCTGCTTAAATTTCCACAAGGTAAAATAACACCGTCGCTGTTTATTCAAGCACCCCACTGATATTTTCAGTTCTCGTTCATTATTATTTCAGAACCTCTTTAACAACTTACACTTAAACTAACTCTGAACTTTCCTAAAACTACAACTGTATGTCTGAATATGAATCATATTTCTGTAGTCAGTAAAGCAAATAAAAAAAAATTGTAGCAGAATGTGTGATTTTTTCTTACATTTACCCTGTTTTTTGTTGACTACGCTGAGTCTGTTAAGGATGGCAGATCATTGTAAAGAGGCTTTAGTATTCAAAGTTAATGTTTCTTTAATTAATGAGGGACCTGATCCTCTTGAGGCTGCCTGCTTCTGAGTTCTTGCTCTGCTGCAGTTCGTCGGTCCGGCTAATCCACCACAACTGATACAGAATTTACACAGGTTTAATTATTGTTGTCACCATGTTTCTTCAGTGTCTTCAGAGCCAACAATTGTCTGCTATAAACTACTTTGTACATTTTACATATTTTTGTTAAATTCAATTCATCATTTTGGTGCACAAATAGAAATACATGTACACAATGGGGGACTTTTCCTGTCTCAAATCTTATAGAAGTTTTTACCCACTTTGAAAATTGCATGTAACCATATTTAAATGTCAGTTTTAAATGTGTTGTAATCAGCATGGTTTAACAAATTTATCATTGAGTCTTTATGATTATTTTAAACAACAACTTGAAGCTTTTCTGTAATACTCCTTTTCATCATCCATCATACGGTATATATTTAGCTTGCATGGTGGCCCCTGAAAAATGCAGTGTCTGACTCTTTGATTACACTGTATTCACCTTTATAAACAGTGTGCGTTCATCAGGTATCATTACAGATATATTATTAAAGTAATCACACAATGTCACTGTGAAATAGATGAAGGTAAAATAGGAAATCCTCAATTCTGTTGCCCAACAGGAGAGAAAGCTGCCACTTCTCACATTAGTTTTGGTTTGCTCTTCTGTCTTCTGTCTCCAGTGGACCAGCGGGTGGTGTTCTCAGACTCCAACTCTTACTACCAGTTCAGCTTTGAGGAGTGTGACTCTGCCTCCTGTGAGTTTCGCTCCAGTGAGGGGGAGTGGCCTGAGGCTGTTAGACTCCTCCTACAACTCGCCCCATACGTCCAGTTTCGCTCTGGAGGTGGAGCCAACAGCCCGTAAGTGTTCATAAAAATCTGATTAAGTTTTGCTGTGATGAGTGGCTGTCAGGGCTTTCACTGTTTGAACAAATGAGGAAGAGTTGGTCATTTTCATTCATTTTTCAATGTAAAATAAGGACATTTAAATTTTGCACAAATCCTTCAGTGTGCCTTGGATCATTTTTTAAGGAGACTCTCATTTTACATTTTTATTGAGACTATATCTTATTCATACAATGAGCCATTCACAAGTTTGATTTTGAAAACTCACCATTCAACTTAATCCTCTTGAAGCACTACTGATTTGCTGCCTGACTTTGGGTAAGCAGTCCACCTCACCTTGATGTTAATTCCAAATGTATTACAAACATTACATCTGAGAATTAGGATCAGGACTGAAACATGCCTTCTTATGCTACACTTTAGGTAAACACACACATGTTTTGAAATGCTTGTGTCGCTGTTTTTTTATACTTGTAAGTAAGTCATTCACAATTGCTGTATTTTGAAGACTTTGAAGAAGAATTCGACAAGTTGATTAATCCCAAGGGAAGTATCTTTGTTTCACTAAATAACGATGATTAATTCTTGTCACAAGTCCTAAATAGATCAGTATGTTGTGTTAACAAAGAGAAACATGATGTTTATGCATGCACTGTGCTGGACCACAAAGCACAGTTCTTATGTTATGAATTTGAACACCAGAAAGGCCAATATGTTTTGATTACTTGATATTTTCCCCAAATCTATATGGTTGTGCAATTTCAAATGAAAGGGGGAAGCAACTAAAGATATTATTAGTGATATTTATCTGTTGTAGTTATAAGTTAATATTCTCTGTGTTGTTAAGACCAACATGTTAAACTGTGACAGAATGTTTGTCATAGTTGATGGTCAGTATGACTCAGTTGTAAAATGGTGGATTATCTTCACTGACCTGAAGTGGAAGCTCATCATTTTTTGTTCAATATAAAAGTTGAAGTGACAGCGTTCCCATTTAGATTGAGGTCATTTGTCTGTTTGATGATGTACTTTGAAAAGTGACAAGCGACTGTGTTTGATTTGGTGGAAGTGCACACTTGCAAGCATGACTGCAACATAATGAACACTCACGCACGCACACATTCTCCAGTATCTTCCTCAAATCCCAGCTAGAGACCTAATCTCCATTCAGAGTTTTAAATCCTCAATCTGCTTATGTGTTGAAACACATATAGGTGCTGGCGAACACACCTCCACATCCATACAAGAAATACACTTAAATCATGGGCAGTGACACACACAAAGTGGTGTCAGCCAGAGTTCTCTGCTTTGCTGCTCCTGTGTGTGCTTGTGTGTGTGTATGGGATTCCTGCTGAGGCTGCTACTGAACTCAATCTGTCATTCAGAGTAAGAAAGAGTGAGACGGTTTCGGGAGGGATGAAAAAATAGAGTATATATGGAGAGTGAGGGAACGTCGACGCATTCATCTGTGTGTCAACTTCAAAGGGTTTTCACAGACACCAGGGAGAGAGCAGAGCAGCGAGGGGAATTGAACGTCATATAAATCTCATGTACAATGCTGTACGCACTCCTATGTTCTCCATCAGTTACTTTATCTATATTATAGGGGATGACATGCTTACTTATAGGCACTCCACCACTGTGTCTCCAAAGGTTTGACGGGTGCAAAGGAATGGGTGGGGGGAAAGGGGGGTTGTTGACATATAGACGCAATTTTAGCACGTGTGTTTCACCTTCACAGATTGGACATAGATGAGATTATATATTTAGCATTCTCACTCTGTCTGTCACTTTGACCCTGCCGCTGTCTGTGTCTCTCTGTGACTGCCGCACCGTGTCTCTGCAGGCATCCTCTCTATCTCTCTCGCTCTCCCACCCTCCTTTCCCATTTGTCTCTCTCCTCACGTTGGTGTAAAGGAGAATAGTTGTAGCTGTGATGTTACTCCACTTTCTGCTTCCAGAAGACTTGACTGTACAATGTAAACAACTTTATTAATCCCACTGGGGGCCATCAATTTAGAGCAGCTTGTTGTATTAAAACTGTAACGTACATGCATAAAACAAAACAAAACCAAAACAAAACACGATACAAAGGGACCAGAATCTATCAAGTTTTGTTAATTAAACTACCAACACAATAAAAAAATCAGATTAAACATTCACCAACAATGACTCGAACAGTTAAGAGTAGCCATTAGTTTTACAAGCAGGTAAAATGTAACAACGCCCTGATGGCATTAGAGTAAATACACTTGCTTGAACATGTCCACAAAAAGCCAAAGTACTTGCTGCTTTCCAGAGGATTTGTTGGTTGCAAAAAGAACTCAGATCTCTTTGTTTCACTCCAGTGAGCTTAGAACAAGCTTAACCAATGCTGTTCAGGCGGTTTCTGTTTTTCACTGCAAGGCAGTGAAACCAGCAGATGAAGGAAAAACTCAGGGGACTCTCAATAAAAGATTGATAAAAAACGACTAAGGTTGACGAGACTGACCGAAAACGAATTTAGTTTTTTCGGAGATTGAATTCTCTTCTGCCTCCGCTTCACAGTAGCCTCAGTGTTCATGTCAAATTTAAAGTGATCATTGAAATGGTGCCCAGACATGTGCTCATCAGTAATTAGTTACTTGGTTTTTGATGCACTGAAATCCAAGAATCAAAACTAGAAATATAATAAGTAGAGCAATTCTGAGCAAGTCTGATTCTGGAGCTGTGGAGAAGGGACAGCAATGATTCACTGATCCATACACTAATCCATTGGTAAACATTGATCAGTGACTGGATGTGAAAATGGCTGACGGTTCTCTGCTCCCTCACGCTGCACAAAAATGGAGCCAAAGCCTGATACAGTTGCTGCCCTTTTGCAGTGGTAACGTCATTTGAAGTCAGAGTTTGCGCAGTAGTGATTGCCCCTCACATACAACCGCCTGACTCAAGACTAGCTGTCAATCATAATGCTACACCCCCCCTTTTTTAAGCTTCAAATTACCAATTTAAAGCAAATAAATCAGACAAAATGTACTTTCACAAGCACTAGCATTATAAGAGCTACTTAAATGGCAGAAAACATATTAGGGAAAAATTTATTTGACATTGACTTTGATATTTTAGTTTGACTCATGCCTCTTCTGCTAACATGCAGGGGCCCGGGTTTGTGTCCGATACTGCAGCCAGGCACCAGGGGGCGATCAAGATGTTTTGGCTTCCCCCTGAAGGAGCTGTGATGTCAGAAAAATTTATTTACAGTGTTTGATGTTGATTCCTGATTCTTGTTGTTGACATCGTAAAAAAGGGAGATAGAATCACAAAAAGTCACTAAAATTCAGGAATGCACCTGAAAGAATATGTCGAATATCGAGCATGGTAAGGTTCTTGTTATTCTCAAAACATCTTTATTCAGCAGCAGGTGCTGCAGTGCAGAAGTAAGGGGTCATTTTGCAAAACTGCAGGGATTTTCTTTGCTTGCATCAGCCTGCTTTGCTGGTACAGAATTTCTAATTTGAGAATATACAGTTTTTTAAGGTGCTGCAGCAAGATTGCAAATGCAGCCAGGTGTAACTGATGATGAAGCTCCTTATGAATTATGTCTCCGTTTCTCCTGCTGTTGTTTAATATAACAAGGCAAGCATTAAACTGATGCGGATATCTTGCTTAGGCAACATTGTTACGCTTCCTGCTAGTGATTTCTACTTTACTGAAAGCTAAGAACAACAGGCTACTAATTAAATGGGATATCTCTTCTGCATCATGTGTAGAAGATGTTTCTTGGCGTGTGTGTGTGTGTGTGTCATTAATCAGCTTGTGTCAACACTGTCAGCGTTCCTCCCTGGAGCTGTGTCTAAACAGTAATATTTTCTGCCATTCACATTGTGGTCATTAAAGTTGATTAGGTTATTGTTTATTGTTCACTGCTTGCCAGAAATAAATGGTGTTTTGTGCAGCAGGTTTGTTACTTCATCATAGTAATTTGAATTAATCCTAAAAATGTTCTTTGGCTATTTTAACTGAGACTCAGAAGTATAAGTTATACAAAAGCGTGTCTCTTCCTCTCTTTCTCTCTCTCTCTCTCTTGCTCTCCATCTCCATCTGAATCCACTTCAGATTTAATTTAATGAGCTTCATTGGCAGGAAAGAGTCTGTCTCATTCTCCCTGTTCCACTTTGACTCGCATTAGAGTGAGGACAAAACTTGCATATATAGTGCTTTTTAGTAGAGCTGTGTAAGGAGAATGCATTAAAGTTTAACTATGAAAAGGTGCCTTGCACACCGCTCCTGCAGCGGGAGTCACTGCATTTGTCCATTTAAAGTTCAGTCCATGAAAGTTTAGCTCCATCACAATGGATATTGGTCCTGGAGAAGTTAATATTTAGATACGAACATCTTCCCATCCAGCACACTAAACTGCATGCACTGATTTTAACTCTGCTGTTAATCTTTTGTGTGCAACTTCCACGTAAAAACGAAACACAAGGAACAAATGCACTAACATGAACACCTGCACCGTATGACGTAATCCACTCATTTTGATCAGTGCATTTTGAACTGCATGTTGTGATTATTATTTAGGAATGTTAAGTATTTCTCACCTTGTAATTCATTACAACAAAAATAACTTACTGTGTTATTGTAACACAATATTTTGTTCACTGCCTGCATTATTAAAGTGTGACAGTGGCAATTTGCAGCTATGTACTGCACAGATCTGTGGACCCTCTGAAGACCCTTTCTTTGCATCCACATTATACTGCATATTATATGTAGTACATTATCTGTGTATATATTTTAGTAGGAGGTGGCCTAAGTCCATAATATTAAGTTGCCAGTTCTTTGAAATACAGTGTTTTGTGCATATCTGTGTGCAGGAGATGCAGAAATGTTAGGAGCTAAAATATGACACTTCAGCCTGGGAGGAGGAAACCCATTTGCTCACTTTGCATGGTACTCTGGTCCAAAAAGAGCTAAAAGCCAAACAGATTCTACAAAAGGCAGAAGCCAGAGAGGAGGGCAACCAAACAGGCACTGAATTTTGCAGAGATTATTCTCCTCCTCCACAATGCGGCACAAGCTTTAAATGCTGTGCTAGATTGGCTGTATAATTAGATCCCAATATGTGCATATATCAGTAGGTAAATTAAAGCATGCTATATTATAAGGAATCAATGGCATTTGTTAAAACATTGTTCACAAAAGAAAGGTACATCACGAAACATCACGTGACGACACCTCGCAGCGAGCATTTCTTGCATGGTAAGAACAGAGGCGTCGTAAGCACCAATCATTTTAATCCTCTATCAGTGCTGCTCTGTGCTGCTTAATGATTAGTGACACACCTCCCACTGTGTCTATATTCCAGCAGTGGTACATTTCAGGCTCATGGTGAGTCACCAAATTACCAAAATGAAAATTGGCTACAAAAACTTAATGACCCTGATGAGAATAAATTTAGCATGATGACTTTGAAAAGACTTTGTGCAACGCACAATGCACTAATGGACAACAAAAGATGAAATTAAGCTGCAGTGACTGCTTGATAATTTGCCCTCACTCCTTTAGCATCCATAATCTTATTTCACAGAGGGTCATTTTTAACCATAAATACTGAGAGGACAGCATAACCACCAACTGTCTTTTTGGCGACAGTAAAAATATATTATTACTCTGCTTCAAGGCATCTGTTGGTCTACCTGCCTCCGTCTCTCTCTGTGTCAGAGCCAATAGCTGAGGTGTCAGGCTGAGGGCTACATGTTATCACTGTCTGCAGCTTCTGCATCTATCATTCCCTTATCAGATTACACTTTGCACACACACACAGAGTCACACAGGGCTTCATCTTCTATCCTTCACAACTATTACCATTGCCACTGGGATATTGATAAAATCCAAATTGTATGCAAATTGTTCTGTGTGTGTGTGTGTGTGTGTGTGTGTGTATGAGTGAGTGTGCATGGAAGAGAAAGAGTGTGTGTGTATCTTGTGTGGGGGTGAGGCAGTGTGTGGGAGACCAATCCAAACAGTGGTTTTGTAAGGGAACATATTAGATGAGGGGCCCTCGGGTGCAGTCTGCCACTGTTGAAGACGTATTCTACAACCTTGTATTATTGCTATGGGAATGATGTGGAGTTTACCCCAAAACAACCACCTGTTTATACAGAAAACACACATACACACATGCATACATGTACACACACACATTTAAGATGCACACATGTCTTCACAGATGCACTTGGGCTTGAAAAAAAAATCACAGGTCTATATACATTCTGAACACATGTACACGGAGCTGCAGCATTGCCACACACGCACGGAGCCTCACTAACATCAATAGCAGGGTGTGTCTGGGAGCTATTTAAAATGAAACCACATGAAAGAGCAAAAGGGGGGGTGCAGAGAGGGATGCCTGATACAAAGACACACAAGCAACGAAGAACAAGAAAGACAGATGGGAGGGAAAATAAAACAGGCAGATAAAACAGGCAACTCTGCCGAATATAAAATATCACACAGAACATACACTCATCTGCGGTATGATTATTATGTGTAGGGCTGATGCGTTTGATCTGTAGATCATGTTTTCAGTTAACCCAAGTGTTAAAATGCTCATTGTTTAACCTCTACATCACGAGTGAGATGCGTGCAGTGTAGACGATATCTGCGCACGTTAGGAAGCACGAACCCAACATGTAGCATACCAAAATGACGGGGAGAACTCAGCTTAAAACCTCTACCAAGCATTTCCACCAAAACAAAACACAACTCCATCCCCAAGTTATTATATGATCATGTAGCAAAAACACGATAACAGTGCATGTCCACTTTGGTGCTTCTGTCATCTTCACCACTTCATGCAACCCACACAAATAAGGTGTCATATGAAAGCAGAGAGTCCACTGATTACAAAGATATTAGTTTCATTACTGTACGAGTAAAGAGACTCAGCAAACTAGCAGCCAAAGAGTTGCAAAAATCAGATTCGCCAAACTAAAAAGTATGTCTTACCTTTGCTGTTTTGTTTTTGTTTTGTGATCAAAAGTTATATTCCAGCTCGAAAAAACGCTGCTAATGGCTTCTCTTATGACTCTGCGTCAGTTTGAAATGAATCACGAAGGTCCCGCTTGTTTACATAGAGAGGAAGGGGTTTCCAGAGTTGAGTATGCGGTCTTCTCACAATATACAATCTTTGGGTTTACTTCCTTATGGATCGTCATTGGTGTTTGTTAGCATGAATTTTAGCGCTGCTTTCGATTCTCCTGACTCTGATTGATCGATAGAGGTGTCAATCATCAAAATCGACCAATCGATTGCCGAGATATGTACCAGCGTAACACCTCAGTGAGTTTCACCGAAAATTAACGGCAGGCAGAAAAAAGTCGTTTTTCTACGGAGGAGGTACTGCGTATGCTAGAGTTAGATGACGAGGCTAATGTTTACAGTGACGAAGATGATGATGATGATGATGATGAATATTCATCTTCTTCTGAGCCTGCTGGCTCATCCACATCTGCACATCGCGGATGTGCTCCAACTTTGCATAATCCTGCCCCTCTCCACACACATAGTTGAGTGTGTGTGTGTGTGTGTGCTTGTGTATGTGTCTGTGTACTTTACCCCCAACTTATAATAAGACAATAGTAGGTGCTTTTCTCCCACTCCCACCTACTTCAGACAAAGACTGTGAAAAAGCTGTTTACCAGGTATTGCTATATGTTAGGCTAGTGAATGAAATATCTTTTGTCCACTGAATTTTGTAAATGCACACGCAAACAGAATTTGTTTATTTTGCCAGTAGGGCTTGCTTACCCTATATTATTACTTGTCTGTTTGAAGTTAGATTTTCGAAACAAGGGTAAATACTACTACTGTTGTAAAACCCAATCCCCTCTCAGCCACTACAGGGTTGCACTGCGTTGGGGAGTAACCAGTGGTTATGTAAATAGTTGTTTTATATTGTTATTGTTGTATTGTTGTTGTTGTGTTCCATATTTTTTGTTTGAAGTATATCTGCTCCAGTTGGAGTCAAACCTAATTTTTGTTGTATGGTCTTTTTTGTATGGGAAAATATATAGAGGTCTGGGTGAATTTTCAAAATGAGTTAAAAACAGTTGTATTTTGATGGAATGAATAACCAAAGTGATATATCAGTGAAAAAAAGTATAGTATATAAAATAGTTTTACAGTCTGGTACCTGAGAAAGGTCAAATGGCACATATGGTGCCCAAATGTGCCCAAAAGGCACAATTGGTAATTCCGCCTGGACATACCTGTACTAAAACATCTCTAAAATTGTTCAGGTTCACTTTTTTACCATCTACTTTTGCACAGTTACTCATGGGCTACTATTCCATGATTCAGAGGTGGTTTTCACTCTAAATAATGCGTTTTCTTGTAGGCAGGAATAAAAATTTACATTTTCTACTGTGTTCCAGATGAATTTTCTCTGACACAGTAACACATATCTTGATTACGACACTTTTGTAGCAATTTCACAGGTGTTAGCTTTCTTTTGTGACCAAAATTATTCATACAGCCCTTGTAGTTGTGAAGATATACTCCATTCATTTTAGGTATGTCATTTCAGACAGGAGGCAGAGAAATAGGCCTTGTTATGAAGGATAAATAGTAATGATCACAGCCAAACGTGATGTCTGCAGTGTTGCTTGGACGTCCCGCATAACACAGAATATATACAAAACAAGATTTTTTTGGACTATAAAACTGACATATTTTTGTTAATGAGTTCTCTCTGGTGTAGGTTTCACACAGTCTGTTTAAACTAGAACCACAAACAGTACCAGCAATAAGAAGAGAAATATAGTACATGCCCAATTGTTTTTGAGTTGGGTTATGATATACACAATTACAAAATAACTGCAGGTCTGGATTTATTTCAACATTTTCTGCAAATTATTAATTTATTTACTTCAGGCCTCTGAGCAAAAGGATTCCATTTGTATGGAAATATCTGATGTCCAAGAACAACAAGGAGGAACTGAGTCATCCTCTTTCAACAAAGAGGACGTATCTGTAAAATGTAGATTTGGGTTTAAACTGAGGAACCAGAGGGGGTAAAAAGTGGACATCATTACTGCTTATGACAAAAGACGTAGTTGGGGTCTAAATTTATTTTGTAATTATTTGCCATTTAATAAATATGCTACATTTCTGTATTCAGACCGCTGAGCAACAGTTGTCCCTTGCCATGGACAACTCTGATGAAGAGGATGAACAAGAACAACAAGAAGCGAATTCGTCATCCAGCAGTACAGAGGATCTGTCTGTGTGTGAAAAGGTTATTATGGTTTTGATTACATAAACAAAGGGGGTACAAGAAAGCACGTCATAACTTTGTATGAAAAATGTAGTGTAGGTCTGATTTATATTAAATAAATTTTTAATATATATTTTTAGGGGATGTGTCCTTTAAATAATTCGTTTTTACTAATTTCAGTTAAAAGAAAGGATTAATAACTGCTAAAAAGTTAAAATTGTTTGTAAAGGAGTTTTTTTTAATCGTTGTTAAGCTGATGATATCACATCCTGTGAGGTCCCTTCTTGTTAGCTCACTTCCTGTTTACTTTCTCCTCCTGGTTCTTCAGCAAAGCAAGGCAGACAAGTTGAGCATGCTCTGAATGTAACCTGCTGCAATCCACTAAAAAGTAGTGATGGCGAGATGAAGCTTCATGAAGCATTAAAGCTTTTCATCAAATTGGTTCACTCAAGGGCAAAGCTTCTTGAGGCTTCAGTTGCTCTACTAGGTCATCTACTGGCCAAAAAGAATTAAACAGGAAAAAATATTACAATGATTAGTGGTCTGTATATATATATGTATATTGAACTGATTACTGGTTTAAATAGGCGATTTATGTTCATAAAGAGTCTTAAGGGAAAGTGGGAATGGGGGTGAGGACAATTAATATGCTTGTGTTAACATGGTTTGTGGGTCAATGAATGTGCTTGGTGAACTTGTTTGAATCATTTTTATTCAGAAACAACAGTTTTTGGACTAAGGCGATTTCTCTTTTTGCAAAGGATTTCGCCTGCCTTTGAGAACACCCTCTCACAGGGCACAGAGGATGCTGGGGTGCTCAGAAAGGCAATTGCAAGCTTTTGCAAGTTGGGCTACAGGTGTTTTTGTCTCTCCCAGTATTTCAGAGGATCCTCTTGTCAGCTTATGTTCGGTTCCATCATATACCTCTGCACCTCGACGGTGGCGTCAGCAGTGACACTCTGTCTTCTTGACTGCGTAATTGTGTCATCTAGGTGACGCCACAGACTGGTACCTAACAGAGAAAGAGAGGCTGTAAGTTACAGTAGATACGTTCAATGCAGTAAATGATTTTATTACTATGTAAGTAATTACCTTGGGTCGCAGGCTGAGCAACTTCTTGCAGTGGTGGTGGTGGTGGTGGTGATGAGGATGAAGAGGATGACATACTGGTCCGCATGACACCAGCACATTCTGCTGTCAACCTCTTGACTGCCTCTGCTGCTTTGCCAGGGCTGAAAAATCCAATGTTTTTAAATCTTGGATTGAGCAGTGTAGCCAGAGACATAATGCTCATGGACCGCAGATTGTGGAGCCTCTCTCTAAGTTGCCTCCTCAGGTGGTCAGCCACTGATGAACTGACAGATCCAGGATGTCCAACCTCATCCTCCAGTGAGTGGTCCAGCATCATCAGAAGTGGGATCACCTTAGAGCAAGACACCCTCTTCTCCTCAGAGAGCTCAACAGTGGCGTCATTAAACGGGCCAAGAACCCGCACACATCCAGCAATGACACCGTACTCCTCGGATGATACCGGGGCGATGTCTGTGGTTAAGCTGGCCAGAGCTGCTCCCACAGGTTCTCTCATGTCAGAGACTTGACTTAGCATGTGGTAGGTGCTGTTCCACCGAGTCTCGACCTCTTGCAGAAGTTTGAGAGTTGGCCTCCCCATCTGCTCCTGTACCTGTGTGAGCCTCTCCTGTAAAAACAACAAAAGCAGTTATCTGAGATGTCAGAGCAGCAGCACCTCAAACAACCCAGCATGATTTAAAAATAAAAACTGATATGGAGTGAAGAAACATACTTTGGCAGTGGTGCTGCTTCTGAAGTAGCCCACCATCTTCCTGACTTTGGCCCGGATTTCACACACCACTGGGTTTTGGTCAAGGGCCTTTTTGACCATCAGGTTCAGCATGTGGGCTACACAAATGGTGTGCCGCAGATGAAGCTTCCTTGCACATGTACCCATGTTCACTGCACCATCTGTTACCAGGCATGAAACCTTGTTGGTTATACCCCACTCTGTCATGAGCAAGATTTTTGCCCTGGCCAGATTCTCAGCTGTATGGGCCTGAGGGAAATGCAGCACCCCTAAAACAACTGAATTCAAGTTGCTACTGTCATCCACAAAATGGCAGGTGACAGCAAGGAAGGCATCCATGTTAATGGAGGTCCACATATCTGATGTTAGGCTCACTGCAGAGGCCTTCTCCACGCTGGCTTTGGCCTTTTCCTTTGATTCATTGTACTTGGCCTCCACCATGTCTTTCAGTGTCTAATGTAAAGAAAACACAGTTCAAATGGCAAATAAGCTCAGACTTTTTCATATTCGTAAATGTGATAACTCTCTTGTATGTTATATAACTGCTCCACAAAAAACAATTGGCTACTTTTGGAATATAATGAAGTTGTTTTTGAATTTGAAATTTGCTTACATACACACCTTCCTTGTGGGGAGATTATAGTTAGGGTTTAGTGCTCTCAAATTTCCTAAACCCTTGATCCTCCACGATTGAAAATGGCTGAGTGTCCTCAATTATCATGGCCACCAAGGCCTCATCCATTTCATTCTTCTCTCCTGGATCAAAAAAAGTATTGAAATACACTTATTATTAATCATAGAATTATTAACCACACAATAAAATGCTGTTCAGTGCTGGTAAATCATTGCATTTTTAAATGGCTCACCACAGCTTGGTCCACCACTGTTGTTGTCCTTATTCTCATGCAGGGCCCTGTAATGCCTCAGCATAGATGAGGTGTTATTGTTGTATCCAAGTTCCTTGGAACACAATATACACTTCACCTTGCAAAAGAGACATATGAAAAATAAAATAAATGTCTAAGGAGAAATAGTACATCATTATCACTAATATTTTTGAAAGAATTCATCTCATGTAATTACATTTTGTACATACCTTGTTGGGAGAAATCAGATCGAAAAATTCCCAAACAGGGGAAATCCTCCTTTTTCTCGCTGGCTCCATGATGTCAGGATAGAGATAATACTCACAAAACACAAACCACTGTAGCAATTGATGCAGAAATACAATATGATGCAGGGGAACCTCCATTACGATTCACTGCCCTCTATATTTTGAGTGGCGCGCCAAATCGCAAACCACTTCCTGAACCAGTAGGCGGAGCAACGCTCCGGCAAGGCTTCGGTCATCATCGCATACGTCATCGATATGCGCTTCAATACGTGCTTCGCAAAATACTTCCTGGATTACTTCCAGCATCGAAGAGGCAATGCCTTTTCACCAGCATGTTAAAGACAAAGTGTGACAGTAAATGGTCAACCTTACTATTACTCTGTCTTTGTTGGCTCTGGTTTAACTTGGTGTTTGGTCAGCATTTCAACACACTGCACAAGAACACCACAAATACTTTTAATTAAAAAATAAACATCACGTCTTTTTTCAGATCCATAAACAAGGACCAGTGCAAAAGAAAAGTTCAGGCAAGTAGTTCCCCAATGTTGCCCATGAACACTACAATTTTCAGTGGACTTAAGAAGGTTCTTGAAGAAATGACATACGCCACTGTGACTCAAGTAGTGAATTCTGACTCCCTCATAATTTCACTCGAAGAAAGAATGTTCATTAAAAATTAAGAAGTTGGACGACGTTCGTCAGACATCCGTAATAAGATTAAGGGAACTTACCAGACTTGTTTTGGTGGCAAGAAAAACTGACAAAAAAGCTGTCTTTTTGAAGGACTTGATTAACTGAGGAAAGTTCAACACAGTACTGAGACTATAAATGATTACTGGGTTTAATTACTTGATAAACAGGTTCTCAGTTCTAAACTTAAGAGGGTTCACGCACTAAACCAGTTTTTCAGATGAACACTGGTGCTCACAGACCAGGACAACAAAAACAACATCAACACACATGGTCCTCTTGGTCAAAGTGATTACTCTGAGGAAGACCATGTTTGTCAAAACGTTAATGAGTGCTTGTCCCTAGATAAAAACTTTTTAAAGAGGATCCTTTGAGCTCCAGTCGTCCCCCCCTTTTTGAGGTTCCCACCTCCCTCAACAGCACCTAAACTGTGCCATTCGCTTGTGAAGGTGTCATATATTTTGCAAGTTGAGGCTCTGTGTCAAGAGTACAATGTGTTTAAGGAAAGAGCAGAACAGTTAATCAAGTTAATTGAGTTGGAACTGACAACACCTTATCAAATGCACTCAAAACTATGTCAGAGGAAATGGAACAGTCCACAAATGCTGCCTATCTCTGAAGACTACAAAAAGCTCCAGGATTATTTAAAATGCCTCAAAGGAGTCAACAAAAAGGCTCTCATTGACCAGCCGTCACAAAAATCATACAGGCAGCTCTCTCAAATAACTCTAACACTGGGGACATACCGGAGGCGGACGCACCACAAGGTCCTTCCCCCATCCGAGCAGCTACCTTGCTGTCCACACCAGAAGCACATTTCTCCGCGCTGGTCAACAAGCTCCTCTGCTGCTCTGCCCCTCTCTCGTCAAATATCGAACTCCCTCTCTCTATCTGTGTATATGTATGTGTGTGTGTGTGTGTGTGTTGGTCTCTGTTAACTGACAGATACATATGTAGACAGGACAACCACAAGATCATTGAACTGGGTGGTTTTTTTTTTTTTACATTTGTTTTATTTTGAATATTGGCCGGATTCTCTGTGCCGCTCTGCTCTGATCTGCTCTGTTCAGCTTGACCGCTCTGAGGCAAAGGTGCTGTGGGACTGAGTCCCCACCCGCATGACATCATATCCGGGTCTTAGACTCAGTCCACACGAACACGGGTATTTTTGAAACCGAACTTTTATGGCCCCCGGTTAAAAACAAAATCCCGTCCACACCACCAGTGTGATAAAAAATAACTCCCTCCACATGAAACTGCAAAATCCGCCTCAAACAATGTCATGCACATGCCAAAGCAGTAGGTGGTTAGCACTCCTAACAGGAAGGCCATTTTAGCCAATCACAAGGCTGGAAAAGTTCATACCAGAAAAACAACAATGGCGAACCAAGGCCGGGCAGATTACTTCGTGTGGACTGACAGCGAAATTGAATTACTTCTTGCTGTCACTGATGAATTTAAAATCAGCAAAATTCAGGAAAATGTGGATTGGGAGTCATGTCAGTCCAAGTACGGCAATATACAAGCTCTTTTTATTGAGCGATACTGTGAGACGTCCTCCTACTTCCCTCATCGGAAAGAGGAAATAACCAGGGTCATCATCACGAACAAATTGAAGGAAAGTGGATAAAGGTCGCAAGAGTGGTTTTGGGAGAGTCATGTTTCTTTATTTTGAGCTGTGTGAGTAGATGTGGGTTGGGTCTCCAGCAATGACAACCCTCGCATCCAGGATAGAAACATAAGATGTTAACGTTGCAACTTCAGTTGATTCATCCTCTTTGTCCGACCTGTCTGACCGACCATTGGAATCCGAACCCAGCACAAGTCCATCGATGGTGAACCAAAGATGAGAGTTACTCCAGGTATGGTCCATACTAACCACAAGTCTCCATGGATACAACTTACTGTTTACTGTCGCACAGTGTTACGTCAAACAATGTCGGCAAGAAATTGCGGTTTTCCCGTCGACACATGACTGCTGAAACCAGACTTTTCAAAAAAAGTTCACCCTGGACTCCAATTACAAAAAACTCCGGTTTCAGGAGCCCACAACTGTGGTTATGTGTGGATGAAAGGCCAAACCGTGCAGAGAAACACAGGGTTAAAAAATACCCACATTTGTGCGGACGGTCCCTCTGTGTTTGTTTCCCTCCACACCTGCTGCTCATCCTGGATCTACACAGCTGCCTCGCATCTACTCATCATTTCCCACAAACACTGTGCTCAGTCAACAAGTCCAACTCTTATTCCTTAATAGCCTTTTATAAACCATGACCAGCACAGTGGAATTCAGGATTTCCACTCTTGTTCCCCTCTTCTGACGATATCTGATCCACATGCAAATACTCACATTCTGTGTCACGTACCAACAGGCATTGCACGGTTTGCACAGCCATAAATCTGTGAATGTACTTTAGTGTGTCTGTGGAGTGTGTTTGAGTGTGTGTCTTGTGCCCACTTGGCTGAGCTCAGCTGTGCAGGTCTTCCTGTGGTCTGTCAGCAGGGGGGCGCCCATGTCCCCTGCAGGATGCGTTGATTAGTTTTGCCCAGACTGAGCCAGGAGGCCTGTCAGGTGCTCAAAGGACTGTACCAAAGTGACCAAGTGGGGGTGATTCTGTAAAGACCTGCTGATAAACAGCAGAGAGACACAAACAGAGAGACTCTGCTTGGGCAAAAAAGAAGTCTTTGGTTCTGTCTTTTCAGTTTGTCCAAAAGTGTTGATGTTGTTAATATGCTGTGTATATAATATAATATACATACATACTATATATAATATACTTTGCGAGCACTGAGCAGCTTTAGTAGCCTGGCTACGCCCTCCTTTGGCTCAGCTCAGTTTTCGTTGAGAACCAGTCTGATAACAAGGCTTGCTACAGAATTGCAGAGATAAATTTTTGACCGGACCAATCAGCGTCTAGCGTGAGTGGTTAAGTTCGATGGCGTAGAAGTCAAACGTTTTCTCACAGTACGCCAATCATGGCGGAGGCCTACAGCTTTGGTTTACCAGGCTACCAAAAACCTCTTGTTAGTAAGAACTACGGAATAATAAATACAAGAATTGTTCCGACCAGACGGACAGCAACCTTGGGGACACGGAATGTATTGCTTGTTTGTCATCACTACATGTAGGGAAGAACAGTCATGCAGACAAAAGATTCACACGGCCTAGGGTACAACACACCACACCACAACATGTTAAAAAACACTGTAAAAAAGCACTTAAACTGATGAAAATCCTCAGTATCACAACATAATTTAACAATATCTATGTGATTATTTTACAACTTGTGGAAAACTAATAATAGCTGCCACTCATCTTGTCTGAGCCTGTAGGCTAACTCTACCGATGTTTGAGTCACTGTCTCAGGGGAGCAAGAGGCCGGAGCTCCAGTTGTTAACGGTAAGCTGCGGCCTGTAGCTGTATCTACACAGTTATAATGTGGTTTGTTCTAAACAAAAAATATTTAACTGTCTCTCTCCGTGACACATGGCAGGTCAGAATCTCAATCATAACACAATATAACAGCACGTGATTACGAAACAGATCAGAAGTTAACCTTCCCACATTCGTCTTTCTGTTTCACCAGGTTTCGGTGAATATTGCCGGGCCCACAGCACACATCATACAGTCATGTTAATGCAGAGTAGGATTCAAATTCTGCAAAGAATCCTCAATGGAGCGTGGCCAGACCCTTTTCACAAAGTGAATTTATTTGCAAAGTCAATTATGGATCTGGTTTACGAGGCTACAGCTTTAGATGAAGGTCAACCAAATTTATAACTTAATCTTTCAAACCTGTGTAATCCCATCACTTAATATAGTTTTCTTTCTACATTAAAGGAAGCTTGAGGGGCTCAGTCTGGTTCTCTTTGGCAGCACCAAAGAAGAAAGTAAAAGTACTAACATAAAAATGGCTAAGTAAAAGTAAGGATTACCATTTAAGAAAACTTGAATAAAAGTAAAACAGTACCTGGTTCTTAATTTACTTGAGGTACAAGTTACATTCTGTTCTTTCTTGTGATTTAGTAGCTTTTTCAATGACTCAGGATTGTTTTATGGACCCACAACTCCCTAACTAAAGAACCCAGAAGAACCTGTTATTTCTTAGAAGTGAATAGCAGAGAGAATGGAGAGACAGAAACAGAACAGAATCAGAAAAAAGATTTAAAAAGGCAGATTTAGGCAGATTTAGGCAGATCGGCGGCAAAAGGCAGAAAGAGAACCTTGAGAGAAAAACAGAGGTGGGAATGGAAGAATTCAACAGAGGGACAGGAATGAAAGGATGGTTGAAGGAAGAAAAAGGAGTAAGAGTGAAGGAAGGAACTTGCAGAACCTGTGATGGATGAGCTTAAGCTCAGGTGTGACGGCATGACCAAATTAAATCACTGAGCAGACAGCAATGAACGAGAGACAAGGTTATCACTTTTGTTCCCTCTTCCCTCCTCCTTCTCTCTGTCTGCCTCTTTGAGCCCCGGCGGTCTGTATGCACTTCACTATCATCGGCTCTCTGCTGCTCCACTCTCCATCTGGGGCAGAATAAGCCTTCATCTCTGACTCACGTAAGACATTCATATATATATATATATATATACCCACACACTCAACGTCTTAATACACAAGTACAATGTGGACAAGATTTTCCAAATATTTTCTGTATGCTTTTCTTTGTAGATAACTAAGTTTGAATGAAGGGAGAGTTTGATATATTTATACTGTATTGATATTTTTGACCTCATATGCTGTTCAAACTTTCCGTCAACAGTTTGTGGATGATCTTTTCCTGTTCCTGAGGTCCATAAAGAAATTTTATTCCCAATTTCCTGTGGAAGAACTTGATCCACCTGAGCCAACAGTGAATATTCACTGATGCTCTTGTGGCTAAATGGAAGCAAATCCCTACAGCCAGCTTCCGACATCTGGAGAGAACTGCCCATGGTGTGACTTGAAACTTCCAGCTGGAGACTGAATTTGAGACAAACCGCTTGATCAATCTGAGCATGATCTTGAAAGAGCTGCGAGAATTCAGAAAAGACTCCAATCGGCAATTAATGGCGTAAGAGAAGATATAAACAAAATCTACAAAAGAGTGGATGACGCAGAGGAGTGAATTAGCTCGGCTGAGGAGCGCATCGAGTCCTCAGAGGATGTTATGTCAGAGATGGTAAAGCTTCATATACAAAAACAGGCTAAATGAACAGATCCAGAGATGCATAAAAGGCAAAAAAATGTTAGAATTCATGGAGTAAAAGACGGAGCTGAAAAAAGCATGAACCTGTGATTGCCTCTGCAGAAGATTAGCTAATGAAAGGTTTGGAGCTTTTATCTGCTACAGAGCTGAATATCAAGAGGGCACATTGGGCGCTCGCTCCGAAGCTGCCAAACAAACCCCCACTGAGATCATTTGAGGTCAAGATTTCCAGCTACAGGATGAAGGCGAAGGCCATCCAAATAAATAAATAAATATATAAATAAACTGTCAGCCTTAAATTGTAACAAAGGAATGGATAAAAACAATTTATTGGTTTGTTCAGGTGTAAGGGTGACTACGAAAATCTTTGAGGCTGTGGCACAGATGAGTGGCAGTGCAGGCAGTGCCACTGAAACTTAGGTGGAAGAGGCATGGCAGTAGTGAGGCTGTGATGCTGGAGCTCAATGGGGGAACTGCGGTTCTAAAGACAGCAAAGAGAAAACATGTGTAATATGGCAGTTGACAGTTTCTGTCACTATGCCTCCTCCAAGATGAGCATGCGCCCTGCCTGCCTTGCAAACGAGCCTGGCTCTTTGGCAACGTGGTCAGCGTGCATGACTTCTCACCAAGGGGTCTGAGGGTGTGTAAGTAAATGCTTACGGATCAACAAGAGAAACACTGAAGTTGGAAGAATTCACTTGAGTTTAAGCCATAAATACCACTAAGACGAACGGAAACTATCTGACAGCCAGTGGAGAGGAGGTCGGAGGAAAGGAAAGGAGGTCATTAATTTCTTTCTTTGTAACCAACATGGCATGGTTCAGGGAATGACCTGACAAACTGATGCAAGTCCTGATGGGAAACGCTCTGTCTTTTCCTGCTAAATAAAAATCTGTTGACAGAAGAGGCTCCTCTAACAGCTACTGTTCTCTGAACCCTGACCTTTCACCTTTGACCAACCCCGTGGCCAGATAGAATGATCCGCTGCCATACTGTTGGTGTTGACAGCGAGGTCCCCTTGTTACCATGTCACAAAGACAATAACAGGCTTGTATGGAGGGACAATAGAGAATAGTGTAGACTGTGAGGGGTTGTGACTTGAAACTTTAAAAAAGATGGATGTTGTAGACAGACAGGAGGTGAAGAGAGCAAGCAAGGGCAAAGGAAAAGAAAATGTTAGAAATGATTTTTTGTGGGAACTGGAACAAGAAGCTATTTATTCACTTCGATCCAGCTGAAGCAAATGCAGCTAAATCTTCTTTATTTATAGAACGTTTTAAAAGTTTTCATATTTTTTTCTTTACATCCAAAACATCACATACATATCCAGGGTAAG
Organism: Naso thynnoides; assembly: GCA_029783665.1. NCBI lineage: Eukaryota > Metazoa > Chordata > Actinopteri > Acanthuriformes > Acanthuridae > Naso > Naso thynnoides. The sequence continues at coordinate 14,137,934 of JAQLOL010000008.1, forward strand.
ATATGAAATCATGCAAGAATCTGGCGGTTCAATCCAGACTGCATGGATCATGATTCCCATCAAAGACAAGCTCTTAATCTGGACAGATATTGAATGCAACTCTTGCAGGCGGCTTTAATGGCAGCTAATAAGGAAGTTTGTTTTACCTAATGATATTTTTTGCATTATGTTTCTGTGCTGTCCTCTCCTGAGCCACAGCTAATTCAGCCCCCTGCAGGTGGTCGTACATATTACGGATGAGAACGACTGCACGCCAGAGTTCCTCCACTCCATCTACACCAGAGACAACGTACCTGAAAACATCGCACCTGGAACGTCCCTGCTGCAAGGTAACGCGCACACACACACACACACACACACACACACACACACACACACACACACAGAGACTGTTTACACCAACATGAAACCAGTTCTGTTTGAGCTGAAAAACTCATTTTGAGTTGCTCAGAGCATTTCGACCGCACTGAAATGTCGCTTCGCAGGCAGAACAAAAGCAGTAGAAGCATAAAGTCCACGGTCACCGTGCAGCGCCCCCTGCTGGTGCTGTTTCAGTGACTGGAGGAGATGAGAGAGGAGCCATGGAAGCTGAACACAAACACAACACCAGCACGTGTGCGTGTGTGTGTGTGTGTGTGTGTGTGTGTGTGTTTATTTGTGTGGGTGTGTGTGTGTGCACAAAAAAGCCAACATGTGTTTGCACATGCATATGTGTGTGTTC
>JAQLOL010000008.1:14173965-14186122 GCA_029783665.1 Naso thynnoides
TGGTGTCCATCCACAGTGTGGAGGAACAGAATTTCACCAGTGCTCTGATCAAGATCTTTGATCAGTCCGAGGGGCGCACCTGGATTGGACTCAGTGACATTTACAAAGAGGGCAGTTGGATGTGGTCGGATGGGTCTCCAGTCGACTTTGTCTTTTGGGCAGAAGGAGAGCCAAACAACTTGGCAGAAAATGAACATTGTGCCCACAACAACATTAAGACACAACAGAAGTGGAATGATAACAAATGCTCTGATTCTTATCCCTCAATTTGTGCTTCTCATCTACCCTGTACTTAGTATCTGAGAGTGTTGTATATGTCTTATTCAACCTGGTCACTGTCCCCGATTCACTGTTGACATGCATTCTGCGTAATACATCCACAATAAACAGTACAGAAGTCCTTAATCTTTTTCATTTATTTCTTAATGAATGTTAACAATATACCAAATGCCAGTGCAAAGGGGAAAAAAACAACTGCTTCAGTATCCGCTGGTCCAAAAATTTTGCTACATGACCTGAGCTGATACAGAGCTCCAACATGTTTCTGATCAAGAACTTTATTCACCTGTAAAGGAACTGACTGACAGACAGAGGGAAAGAGGATGGAGAGCGGGACAGCCAGACACCATCGAGGATATGAACACTGTGGACACAACAACCTTGGCACAGATTTGACACAGAAAGACAATCAATGTTGTTAGACCTTCACTTGTGTTTGTGCCTCTCACAATGTGGGGATTTTTTCCTGTAATGAAAAAGGTTCAATTTCTTCAGCAAACAAAAATGTTGCTGCCAAATTCAACTCAGTGATTCTCCACCAGCTGCTCTGAACTCTGCGGACACAACAACAACTTTGGCACGGATCTGAAACAGAAAGACAGTCAGTGTACTTAGACCTTCAGTTATGTTTGTGCATCTCACATGATTCAACCTTTTATGGAACTTTTTCCAGTACTGGAAAAAAGTCCAATTTCTTCATCAACTGAAATGATTTTTGTCTGATTCAACTCAGTGATTTCCCACCAGCTGCTCTGTAGTAATGCATGAAGTCTAAATGATCAAGAAATAAATGTGCAAATGTCCACACAGAAATAATTGTAAGTGTTTATAATGTGTTTATAATAAGTGTTTTTCTTAAATGTTGACAACTTTTATTGTCATATTTCCCTTTTTTGAATGATGTACATCTTTTCTTTTCTTTTCTTTTTCCTTTCTGTCTTTTTGGGTTTTTTTTTTAAGTGTAAACAAATATTGAACCAAATTTAAGATTTGGATTTATGACGTCATCAGATGAATCCCTTTCCCAGGAATCTTAGTGATGTGTTTAAAAGGGTGACGAACATATTGGACTCAAAAGTGCCTGACATTTCTACTTTAAAAATGCTGAACATTGTGATAATGCAACAAAAATGCAGTTATATGGAGCAGCAAATGCCAGAAAACTCTTGAATGTGAAGATGTCAGCTGATGACAGTTAACAGTTAAACTGAAAAAAATTGAAGAAAGGAATTAAAAGATAAGCAATCTCCTATTTCCTTCTTTCAATTTAACTGCCCCGCTAAGCTTTTATCCAAAAACTCCTCATGCATGTTTCTAAAAAACACTATAATGTTTTTTTTCTTCCATTATGTAACTACCACTTTATATTTTTATTAATATTAATTATTTTGACTTATCGATGTACAGATGTACTGCAGAGCTCTTGGTTTGTTTTGGAAATATTGAGATTTCCTTGAGTGAGACATGGAATGATTTGTTGTCTGTAATTAAAAAGTTAAATTTTAAAAACAAATAAGTCAGACTCCTTGTAAAGATGCTCTCTGACGTCATGGCGACTTGTTTCAGGGTGTGTGATGGTATGCCGATCACTCCACGTTTATATTCAACATACAAAATTCATCATGGCCAAGATGTAATCATCTCACTTGATGCTGAGAAAGCATGTGATCAAAAGGATGTTCCCTCAACCTTCTGTGCTGCATTTTACTAGGTGAAAATATGACTGAAATTAATTACAGTTTTTATGATATCTCCAGGTGAGCTTGTTGCCTTTTTGGAATATGTTCAGATACTGTGTGCAAACCAAAGTGTTTGCCAAGTGCAAGTCTGACCAATGATACCACGCAAACAGTACTGCCACCCTCTCTGACATGCATATAAAAGAAAGCAGCCTTTCAACTGTCTCCACATGTTCTTGATCACCTCCAACAGTGCAGATCACGTTCTTCAAGACTGAAAGACCCTGACTCCAACATGCTGTTGTTCCTTTTCTTGTTTGGTCTGGCTCTGGGTGCCGAGTTTACAGCTGATGATCATTCAATGATGATACAGTGTGGTGACTGTCCCTCATTCTGGTTCAGCTTCAATGACCGCTGCTACAAATATGTCGCTACACCTCAGAGCTGGGCTGATGCAGAACTCCACTGTGTGTCACAGGGAGGCAACCTGGTGTCCATCCACAGTCTGGTGGAACAGAATTTCACCAGTGCTCTGATCAAGAGCTTTGACTTCTCAGAGAGGCCCACCTGGATTGGACTCAGTGACACCCACAAAGAAGGCAGTTGGATGTGGTCTGATGGGTCTCCAGTTACCTTTGTCCACTGGATAACAGGAGAGCCAAACAACTTGGGAGGACACGAACATTGTGCTCACATCAACCTTGGCACACATCGGAAATGGAATGATGGAGGGTGCACTGGTTCTTTTCCTTCAATTTGTGCTTTGCGCATATCTTGCATTTTGTAACTGAGAGTGTTACATTTTTCTGATTTAAGCTGGTCACTGTCCACCTGTTGCACTGCTGACATGCATTAGACCTTCACAATACACAGTGCAAGAGTCCTTAATCTTCATGAAAGTTGGACAATTCACACAGGTAACTCCAGTGGCTGTTGAAGGAATATTTCCACACATTTAAAATTAATCTATAAATGACTGCTAATAAAATTCATATTACCTCTGTCTAAATAAATGAATAAACAACTGCTTCAATGACAGGTGAAATGTGCCTCTGAACCAAGAACTTTATTGACTTGTAAAGAAACTCCCTGACAGCCTGAAAGAAAGACCACGGAGAGCAGAACAGCCAAACACCATCGAGGATTTGAACCCTGTGGACACAAGAAGTGTGACGATCAACTCTGATCAAGTCTGACGATCAATAATGTACATTTTGAGAAATGTACATTTTTTCATTTTTTCTTTACTGACCCTTAAACAAATATTAAACTTAATTTAAAGATTTGGATTGATAATGTCCTCAGATAAATCCTTTTATTGTTTAAAAAAATTAACATATTGTATTCAAAGATTCCTTGCATTTCTACTTTGAGAGTGTTGAACAACATTGTTTTTGTGCAATAAAAATGTAATATTATTGATAAACAAATACTAGCAAACCCTTCAATGGTTAAAGGTCAACATCTCTTGATTGACAGTAAACAGTAGGTGCTGATCTTTTATTTCTTGTTTTAATTTAACAGTCCTGCTTGATATTTATCAAACCCTACTCATGTATGTTTTTCATTAACTATCAAGTTTTTTTCCCAATAGATAATAATAATTTTTCATTTTACTATAAATCATATGGACTTCTACATATTTCAGGAGCAAATGCCTCATTGAGTCCTGCAGATTAGATTTCTTTGAATGAGACGTGGAATGACTTGTGTTCCGTGATCATGAAAAAAAGTTGATCAGACTCCTCGCAGAGACGTTTTCTGACATCATGACGACTGGTTTCAGAGTGTGTGATGGTATCCCAATCATTCCAGGTTGTATTCAACCTACAACATTCATCAAGCGCAATCAGTCATCATCTCACTTGAGGCTGAGAAAACATTTTTTTTAAAAAGGCTTGACTTAATGAGTGGGCTATCATAGAAATGTTGAGGAGTAGTTTACAAACTTTATCAGGCTGACACACTGTTAGCCCATTGCCAGTGGTTACTGGTCAATATACAGTCATTATAGTTCCTGTTGGGGAGATCCATCTATGATAGAGACCCTGTTCCTGCTTATTTTTGTGCTGTCATTGAACTGCTAGCTAGGTGACGATGAAGGAGAATGAGTGAGATGAACCAGTTTCTCCTTTTGTAACATCTCCAGGTGAGCTTCTGGCCTTTTTTTGGTGTATGTTCAGACAACTAAAAGTGTTTGCCAAGTCCATTTTACCAACCATATCACACCAGCTGTGCCACTACCTTCCATGAAGCATATCAAAGAAAGCAGCCTTTCAACGGTCTCTACAAAATTCTTGATCACCTCCAACAGTGCAGATCACATCCTTCAAAGACTGAGAGACTCCAACTCCAACATGTTCTTGTTCCTTTTGTGAAGAGGTCTGAAGCACTCAAAAGGGTGATGATTAAAACGCCTTTATTAATCTTTAATTAATCTTTATTAATCTAATTATTCTTTCACATAAAAAACATGCCTACGCGTTTCAGCCAACAAGGCCTTCATCAAGGCAAAAGCAAAATGGCTGCCAGTAGGTTCATTGTTAAATGGGTAATCACCCGCTCACACTGAGCAGGTGATTCTGGTTTAATAAAGGCTTTTTAATCATCACCCTCTTATGTGCCTCAGATCTCTTCACAAATTTTAAACTTGGATCCCCAAACTGAAGAGCACCAGAGGGACACCTTGTTTCTACACCCAAGCAGCACTCCATGCGTTATTGTTTTTTGACTGATGTTCTTGTTCCTCTTCTTGTGCAGTCTGGGTGCCGAGTCTCCTGTAGATGAGCATCAAATTTTGATGCAGCTTGGCGGCTGTCCCACCGGTGCAGTTTCAGTAGCCATTGCAACAAATACGGCGCCACACTTTTGACCTGAGCTGATGCAGAGCCCCAGTGTATTTCAGAAGGAGCCAACCTAGTGTCTATCCACAGTTTGGAGGAACACAGTTTCGTTAAAGTTCTGATCAACTTTGACTGTTATCGAAGATGGACCCCAATTGGACTCCGTGACAGCCAAGAAGAAGGAGGATGGATGTGGTCTGATGAGCCTGCAGCTGACTTTGTCTTTTGGAGTTTAGGAGAGCCAAACAACTATGAAGGGAATGAAAACTGTGTCCACAACAACTTTCGCACAGATTTGAAATGGAGTAATTTGTAACTGCTCTCAAGCATTACAATTTGTTTGTAAATCTCACACAGGTTGTGCTTCGTAACCAGGAATGACTGTCTGAGTCATTTTAGAAAATTTTAATTACTTGCTCTTTAGTAATGGATTAAGACTGCACGACCGCAATACAAAAGTGTTTTGGATGTCCAAAAGTCATTTCATCAACTTTTATTTTCAGAAAATTTCTGATTATTCACAGAAAAATTAATTGATGAGAAAAACACATTATAAATAACATTAATCTGAAAGATGGTTTCTCAGACTTAACTCTATGCATGAGTAAAAATAATCTATGTCAATGTTGTTATGTCGTTGCGAATACTTGTAGATTTACATTACAGAGCATGACACTTCTTGGACCTATATGTATATGTATTTATTCATAATGACTGTAGTTTGTTTGATACTGTGATAATGTTGATGCAGATTGCTGTGATGCAATTAAAAATTAAACTACAAATGGATGACAAACTAAATAGAAAACCTAAAACCGAAACATATAAACAAGTATTGTGTTGGGCAACCATTTCCAACCACAACAGCCTCAGTGTGCACTGGCAAAGATAGTTTCTGCAAGTCTCCAATGGAGGGACAGAGCACCGGTTTTCCAAATAATTTTCTCTCATAATGCCTTTCGATGACAGTAAAGAGTGATGTCTAACATGGGCAGTCCAAAAGTATTTTGTTGGGTTGACATTTGGTGACCACAAAAGCCACAGCGCATGCTTATCATCATTTTCATCAAACCATTGCATGACCCCATGTGTCCGATGTATTTTTCCTGCTATTTCACTTCTTTTTCCTGTTTTTAATTAGTCTCTTTTCTGTATAAAAACAAATACTATAGCTCTCCTGAATGGACCAGAGTTCAACAGTTGTTGGTTAATAGTGAGATATTTTTGTTTGTGTTTTGTTGCACAACCAACACTACTTCCAGTAACCCCCCCCCCCTCCTCCCCCCCCCACACACCCTCACACACACACACACACACACACACACACACACACACACACACACACACACACACACACACACTACAACTGTGAAATTAAACTAATTTGTATATATTTTATTGTGCAATGGTTATGCTTTGGCTATGGTTTACATTCTGTATTGTTTTGTTTTTATATATATGGTATGCTATACTGTGGGCCAACATATTTTTGTATTTCTTTTACAACTTTTTTTGTTTGTTCACTTTGTTGTTGTTGTTGTTATTATTATTATTATTATTATTATTATTTTATTTATTTTAATTTTTTTAAAAATTTATTTACTTGTTTTTTTATCATGATGCTTCTTCTGTTATTTACTGCCAACTTTACCGCTATGACACCACAAATTTCCCTGCCAAAGATGACTAATGACTGATTATCTTATCTAATAATTATGTTTCCTTGTCTTCAGTTTAAAGTCAATTTAGACTGTTATCAAATGGGATATTTTTCAGCCTAAAGAGGTCTGTTAATTATAGTATTATTATATGTTTGGCTTGAATGCAAAAACATTTGGTGTTATGCTTTACGGCCACTTGAGAGCAGCAGAGATGATCCTGTTCTCTTTCCTCAAATGCAGTTTAAATGGGAAACCAATATGGGTAGTTGAAGCATGTTGTTTATGGGGAGAAGTTTATTTAGTAGCCTGATGCTCATTTTGACATTTTGGTCTATTTTGCTATTGTGACATGTCTTCTTCCAGACTTATGGACAAATAGAAAGAAACCTGTGTTTATATATTTACTTCTTCTTTCTGTCCCATAATACAAATTCAGTAAGCATATATCTAAAAGATAACCTAATCTTTGAGCATGAAACAGCCATCATTAAAGTTGAGAGATTAAAAAAAAAAAGAAGTTGTGCAAAGTGAATGACTGTTTGCACAGCCAAGGAATTTGATTAAACAATAGGCTATGTATTTAACGTATTTTTATTTTTTTATTTTTTATTTTATGTAGGCCTATTTTAAATAACAATGAAATGCAACACTGCCTGGGGAACCCTGAGATGACAGCACAACCACAGGCAAGAGCGCAGATTTACGACTGACAGTTAAACTCGCCGAATGGCAATAAAATATCAATTTCATGTCACTTCTGCCCAAAAACATCAATACTTTTCTGAAACCAAGGCGGCATAATCCAAGCATTTAGGTTTCACCTGCTGCAGACACCACATGGCCCAGTTCTGTCGCTCTCCGAGATAACCACGCCCACTCGTCGTTTTCGCGCGAAAGGATGGACTGTACCATTGTGAGTGCGGGGTCGAGCCAGTAGCGAGACCACGGCTCATAGAAGAAAAAAAGAAGACACATCCCTCCATAACTGCACTCGAGCTTATGATTTATTTGTCTATGTACGGTATTGGAATCGCAAACCTTGAAGTCCTGGACTTAACAAAGATGTTGGTATAGGGCGACCGAAAGCAAACCCCCTTCTTTTACAATCAACGGACTTCTCCGGCAGTTAATTTTTAAATCCACCTCTATACGTTTTTCATGCTCCAAGATAAACTTTCCGTTGGTTGTACGTTTGACGAGAGAAACGGAGATAAAATGCCCCCCACGTCCAAGGTAAGCGGCAGAGCAGTGTATCTAACGTTAATTTTTTTGTCTTTGTTGTGAAGAAAAGCCCTAATGAAAAACACACCATTGTTATCATATACCGTACAGCTAAAGCATGGGGCCCTGAATCTGACTTTATCTACTCAGTTTTAATGATTCGTTCATTTTTTTTTTCTTTTCTGAATTAAGTGTTTTTTTTGTCGTCGTTGTTGTTGTTTGTAAGCAGTTTTGCTGTGTAACCGAGACATATTGTAATAATGTTTTGTTGCGGACTTTGTTTTTTTTTTGTACGTCATTGTTTTTGACCTAGTTTTCAAGCTTACGCGTGAACACGGTTCAGATGATCACCTGTGTTTTTTGCGAAATTCCTAAAAATAAATAAATAAAATAAAAAAAAGAATAAGATAATAAAAAAAAAATCAGCTAATGCAGCTCTCAAAGTAAAGAAGTGGGTGGGTCCCATGTTTGTCGCCTTCTTTTTTATAAGGTCAAAGGTCAACACTGAAACTGGAGGGCGTGATATCTGCAACTGGGTTCAGGGTCTTTGACTACAAACAGTTTAACTAAAATTAAAGATTCATTGCACGATAAACGAGCCTTGCTGTCCCTTGCTTACGTTAAAGGCTTGCACACTGAGGTCATGCGTGGCATTAAGTGATGTTTGGGCGTGATTATGACTTCTGCTGTTTTTATGAGAATATCTTGTACAGATGCATTTCAAGGGATGACATATTTATAAAGCCATGTAAATATAAAATTTCAGTAATCCCCCCTAAAACCATTTATAAATGCATAGCCAACTAAGTATTAGACTGTTTCCTTATTTTGTGAAATAACTGTGCTGTAATGTCTCTTCTGTATTTCATTACCTTCATCAAATGTGCATTTCCAAATTTCAAGAGGAAAAGGTTACGGCTTCAGAACTTTTCGACAAATGTGACTTTGGTTAGGTCTGAAGAAAAAGTTTATGTTAAAGAAAAAGATGGTTGTAATGTCTTCATTCATTGGTCTGTGGGACCCCAAAAATGGGCCAGTAAAGCCAACATGAAGCCAAACACGAGAGTTAAGTGTCTGTTTCCTTTCCACTTCACTTTGTTATTGCTCCTACCCTGCCACGGCTGAGAGGTTGCCCTGGCCTGCAGTGATAAGACTACATTTCCTTTTGTTTAGTTTGGCATCTGACATTGTTGCTCAAGATGCACAATAAGTTTTTTTTCCTGCTGATTGATTGATATTGATATTGTTGGATAGTGATTTACTGGCGCTCATTTATCCCTAATGCAGTAGCCAGTAATTTAAACTGTGAAAAATGTTTGCAGTCTTTTTTGATGTCTTTGTTAGCATTTTGTAGCGTCATCTGTCGATTACTGGAACATGTCACACCACTGGAAGGGCTTTATTCTGCCATCCACATGTCATCATGCTCAAGATAGACAAAACCAGGACCCACTCATAGAAATGGCTCCGTAGTGCTACTAGAAGTCAAAAACTACACAGGGTACCTTTTCATCTTTCTTAATTGTAAGCATTATTATTATCATCATTATCATGATCTGACTGATGAACGACCCAGAAAGAGCAGCTCTTGATCTGTCTGTAATGTCTGAAGCACCTTCACTGTGGGTGGGAATTGAAGGGTTACTCACGATACGATGTGCAATACATGATCCAAGATAATAATAATATATATAATAATATAATATCATGACACAGTGGTTCTGTGACAGCTGATATGTTGCAAGACCGTCATTTAAAGGTGCATCCCAATATCTGTCTACTTTAAGAATACGAAATTACCGAAAAAGGTAAGTGCAGGAACTTAGAAAACATCCCATTGATGTTGGAAAAGCCAAAGTGGGTCCAGAATTTAGACTTAAAAGTAGCTGGCCTATCTCTTTTCACCGCTGTCTGTCTGACATTATCCTGCTGCAAACCTCTTCTTTGGCCAATTCATTTCTGTTTACATTTTTCACATTCATGTCATAAGCGACACTGTGAGGAGTCAGGAAGTGGTGATGCTGGTGAGTAAAACTGGCAGGGAAATGTGTTTAGAGCACCATAATACATAATTAAAATATCAATAATTTGGTAGTGATTCAGTAATCTCATCTCATGAGTCAGGACGTTGATAATATTGCCTTATCAATATTTTGTCCCACTCCTTACCTTCACTGCTCTTAACTACACATACCAAGGAAAACATCGTACAGTATTTACAGATGTGTACATGACCCACGTTGTTTTTTTAATGGCAATGATATTGTATAGCATTTAGTTGAATTCAAATTAGTGTGTCTTGGTTTACAGTGATAACTGGACTTCATGTGGAACAAGTCATTTATTCCACCCAACCTGTTTTATGTTAATGGAGTGTGATGTCTGTTGACAGGCTCAAAGGTTCAAATCCAAGTTCATCACTGCAGAGCTGGCTCATCTGTTCAGTCAGTCGGACAGTGAGGAGGAGTTCGAAGGTTTCAGCGAGGATGAGGGCGAAGAGGACAGAGGATGTTTTAACAAACGGTTAAAGGTTTGGAGCATTTATTGTCGTCTGTATTATTTTATCCAAATATTTACTCTACCTCAGCCAACACAACAGATAGAAGTTGTTGACTTTTTGTTTTTCTTTAGATGTTGGATTCAGAAGAGGACAGTGATGTGGACACAGGTTTCTACTCTGATGGCGAAGAGGCCCCCCCATCAAAGAGGAAGAGTCTTTTGGTGGCCCTGAGGTGTGTGTCACAGTACTTAAGCAAAAGAGGAGTTGTTGCGCCTTTCTTAAACTAAAGATAATCCTATGTGATCAGTTCTACTTCAGCATGTTTTAACATCCAGATCCATGTTTAGAAGGCTGCTGTTTGTTGCAATACAAAGGCATCATGTAAGAATATTATCTTTGAGCAGCACTGAGTTTTTATGTCTATATTTCTTACTGTTGCTGGCATAAACTGAGAATATAATAAATTTGCTTTGGTTGAGGTGTGGTGTCCTGTCTACAGGACTGTATACAGTCTAGATTAGAAGCTTTTTGATTAAACATGCATTGAACCCTACATGACGGCTCTTAGTACCAGTACTACTAAGTGTACTACTCATGAGGGTGATTATTTGTATTAAATTTGATGCCTTGAATCCAGGACAGGCAGAAATGTATTGTTACAAATATATCTGATTTTGTCAAAAAAGTAAATTAAGCATTGAGTTTACGCACTACTTTTTCCCCCACAATATTTGTCCTGTTTCCCAGTACAAGGGACCTCCAGAAACGCATGCCTGTTTCATGACAACTCTGATGATTCTTCAGTGATTTTGATTTACAAAATTATTTGAATTTTGCTCCTCAGGTTTCCAGTCAAAAGACTGTCAACCCCCAAACAAGAACCACAAGGAACTACTGTCAAAAAAACAGTCAAGAAATCTCCTCCTTTAAAGAGAGCCAGAGGAAGGCCAAGAATGAAACCACAGCAGCAGCAGGATGAGGATGAGGAAGAGGAAGAGGAAGAGGAGGAGGAGGAGGCTGATGATGATGACGGCAAAGAGGAGGTCTTGTCTCAGAGCCTAAAGAAACGGGACAAGAACATCAAGGAAAATAAAGCCATGGTAATGAGCTGTTACATCGCTTTGTGTGTTTTCTCCACACTCTGACAATCCGTGTGATCAGTCCCTCCCTCGTCAGATGTCTGTTGACTCTGTTTTTCTCTGTTGTCTTTCAGCTGGCTAAGCTGTTTGCTGATCTGAGCACCATGGCTGACCTGACTCTGGCGAACACCCCTCAAGTAAGTATATGCACTGGCACCAGTCTCTCACAGCAATGTTAAAGAAATCAGCATGCTTGTTTTGCTTTTAAATCAGAGTAACTGTCATTGATAACTGGTAAAACTGCATTCAATAAGCAAATTGTTTTGTCCAAAGGGACTTTCATTTAGTGCATTCAAAGTCCATATGAAAAAGAGTTAGAGGCAGTTTGCACAGCACAAGTTTTTGCATCAAATGGAACAATTTTGTTGCAGTTCGGCCTTCCTCTTACATGACAGTGGTGTGCTGGTGCCCCTGAAACTGCAAACGTTTGAAACCGGGTTCCATAGTGGAATCTTTTGAAACAGCAACCTTGTTTCTGGCTGTATAAACTGGCAAGCGAATTGCCTGTAAATGTGGTGACGATGCTAAGCAGTGCATTCCGCTGTAGCCACTACCAAATTCCAGTTAAACACTCTGCAGTGCAATGAAAACAGGTCAAATATGATGACAGTCTGTTGAGGTAAATTTAAATGTTTGTAGTGTAGCGGGTCTCAGCCGCTGCCAGATAAGACAGTCCGAACAGGACCGGACTGGAGACACAGGGAAACAGAGATCACACGGAGCCACTTCTCTCATCAGTCCACGTCCATTGGATTGTCTTTATTTTTACAATCATATTTACTTATTTTAATCACAATCATGTTAAACCCTTACTCGCTGCAGTCAAAGATCATTC
>JAQLOL010000008.1:14194923-14212355 GCA_029783665.1 Naso thynnoides
CTTGCCAAAATCCAACCGGTCTGAACGCTCTCCACCAATCAGGTAGAGGGAGCAGGAGGAGCAGCCAATCGCAGCTCATACACGTCCTCGACACGGAAGCTAAAGTCCGCGACTTGGTCGGGAATTTCAAGACAATACACCGTCAGGTCCCTCTTTTCACCTCTGTCAACCCCCCTCCCTCCCTCCACACACACGGACACACACAAGAAGTGTGTGTTTCATGGTGAGAGAGACGCGATATTGTTTTGGAGTTGCTACGGACACGGTACGTCTTCTGTGGGTGCGTTACGGCTGCTTTGTGTGTGTGTGTGTGCCTGCGCGTTTGTGTGTCTGTGTGTGCGCGTGTCTGTGTGTGTGTAGGGTGCTTGGCAGAGGTTCATAAAGGGATTTGGCGGTGTATTGTGTTGAAATTTGAGATCAAGTTGAGAGTTTACTTGCACTTTCGCAAAGTTACCTACTGGGCCTTTAACTTATCAGTTATTAAATAACGGACTGCCCTCTGATGGACAAACTACATAATTACACCATTTTAAATTTCTAGTTCTGGCATTTTTCCAGGTTACAAAACTATTTTAATATTGACCACTTTAATATATTTGTGACAGGCTAATATCAGCCGATAATGTTGTTAAACTGATCAATCGGTCGGGCCCTAATAAAAACATTATTAATTGTGTCATAGTTTGGATTCAGTCACATTTTACAAACCACAACCTTACCAACATGACTAGGGTGACCAACATCACCATTCCACATCCCTGTGTGTGTTTCCTACCTGTGTGTGTTCTCCGGTGTCTCTGCAGCTCGTCGCTTCTGGTGAACCTCTTTCCACAGAAGATCCAGTTACATACGAACGGCCTCTCACCAGTGTGCCAGCGCAGGTGGGCCCTCAGGTGGGACGTCTTGCCATACACCTTCCCACAGCCCTCCATATGGCAAATGTGCTGCTTTTTCTTCGTGGGGTCTCCGCTATTCCTGCAACACACACTCGAGTTAGGAGTGAGCTGGAGCTGGTGTGTTGTCCGAAGGCTTTTTTACAGTTTTATATGTTTAATCAATGGATTCACTAAGTTATTCTAGCAAAGCTGAATACATTTGACTGATCTGCGGATATTCTCAGTGCATGTTTTAGGCTCCTCATTACAATGTGAAATGCTGGGCGGTGAGAGGTCGGATCTCTCACTTTAGGATTCAAGCTTCACTGTGTTCTGACCATCTGTTAAAACAGTTGTCTCACCATGACATGACGGTCATCATTCATTATGGAATAAACAATTAAATTTAGAGGTATTTACATTTTGGCAGGAGACTTGTTGCAGAAATGCTGCTTTACAGTAATACTATATTTAATACTTCAAGTTTAAAGCAAATTTTTAGTTTGATCCTTTTCTAAACATCACTTACAGAAGTGACAAGTACATTAAATTATCAAATGACTATATATTGAACCCCAGTTTTTTCCGCTGCATCTATTCATGGTGCTCAGTGTGTCTGATGTGCTCGCACCTTCCCTCTCCATCCCTGCAGTTCGGACAAGAGCAGGCAACGCGACGAAGCCTCTTGCTTGGCGGTCCCTCCTGGTCCGAAGAACTTTGTACAGAGCCCAGCTGGTCTGGACTCATTGATGAGCCTGATGCCACATTGCCAACTGTGACCGTCACGGGAGACGACTGAACTTTAACCCCATCCTGACCCTGTGGTTGACCTGCAAAGTGATTGAATTGACAAGATGTGTAAACTTATAAATCAAAAACAGGCATCGCATTGTCTTGAGTACAGTGACTAAAGCAGCCAGCAGGATATCCTGGTATAGTTCTACTTGCAATGGTAAATGTATGAAGTAGTGTAGAACATGACTGAAGATCGAAGCAATCATTAGAACTTTATATTTGCTTAGTGACTAATGAGTCCTCTACCCAACCAAGTTGTTTTTGGCAGAGAATGGATCAGTAGTGGGTTAGTCACTACACACTAACACAATCATTCTTACTGTGTTCTTACCCTGTAGACCAGTAATGGTGAGGGGAACACCCTGAACCTGAACCCCAGCAGTGCCCAGCCCTGCGATGCTGACTGTCTGTACCCCAGACCCTGGGTTGATCTGGGCTGCACTAAGTGTCAGGGGAGCTCCACTCAGGGAGACCAGCCCTCCACTCCCGACTGTCGTCCCACCGGCCACCGGGGCCAGTGTCAGCTGCTGTGGCACGGCCGTCCCAACGCCACCCTGCAGGGAGACACCACCAGGAAGCTGCAGTGTTTGCCAGGTTATCTGCCCAGACGGGGACAGGGTTGGGGTACGAATAAGGACCTGGGCTGGGTTCTGGAAGGCCTGGATGGGCTGCAGGGTTTGTCCGGGGGCCAGCTGGAGGGTCTGAATGTGCTGAGGTTGCTGCTGGCCCTGGGCCTGACCCTGACTCTGAGCCTGGGGCTGCAGCTGGATCTGCTGCACCAACTGGTGCCCCACTTGACCCACAATCACCTGCTGGATCGTTCCTGTTGTATCTGTCTGGTTCTGCAGCCCGTTGGCCTGGTTCTGGCTTTGAGAGTCTGCCTCGCTGCTCTGCACTTGCGTCTCAGCTGATCCACCCTCTGATCCAACAGAAACCATTTGTGTCCCATCAGACACGCTGTCACCTTCGGCTGCTGCTGTGGAGCCAGTGGATGCTGTAGCAGGAGCTGCCCCAGACACCGCTGTTGTTACCAGCTGGTTACCATTGGCAACAGAAAAGGTGCCATCTGCTGATTGGATAAGCTGCACAGCCCCGCCCCCTCCAACATTATTTATCACAGGCAAAGCCAGGGTCATGCCACCGAGGTTTATGGGCACAGTGGTCATAACAGGAGTCTGGGAGCCCTGCAGAGTCTGCAGCTGCAGAGGAAAAGACTGTGCAGGGCGGATCTGCAGTGGGACCGTCTGATTGGCTGTACTTGACAGGATGGCCTGCTGGTTGGCTGGCTGGAGGACAGCCTGGGTCTGGCTTGGACTCTGGGTTTGGATGAGCTGTACCTGCTCTGGAAGAGCCCCAATGGAGGCTGTCTGAGCTGGGCTGATATGGATCTGCTGTCCATCTGCAGTCTGTAGGTGAGGGATAACCTGATACTGGACGCCACCCCCAGCATTGGGCAAGTTCTGAACCTGGATGATCTGGAACTGCTGCTGTTGCTGATTGGCTGCAACACTGTTGGCCCCACTTACTGGCTTCACCTGGAATGAAGCAGTTATATAAATAAGAGGACAAACATTTACAGACCACATAAAACTGTGTTCAAACCCACTGCATCCCTCACCTCCTTTACCTTGCGTCCACCAGGGGAGCTGTCATTAGCCAAGGTTGTGGCCACTGTCACAGCAACAGGCTGATTGGTGTTCTCCTTAGCCATAGTAGGCGCTGTTGTAATGATCTGCCAGCCGTTCCCTGTGAACTGAGCTGGGACCAGTTCCAGCTGCTGGGGCACCAGGGCCTGACCTCCAGCTGTGTCCACCACTATCTGACCCTGGAGCTGACCCGCCTGCAGCTGGATCTGACCAGCCTGGACCTGGAACTGCTGAGCCCCTGCCTGGGCCTGAGCCCCCTCCGCTCCCCCCTGCCCTCCGATCTTACTGCAGGTGGCCGCTAGCAGAGCCAACGGAGAGGGCTGAGAGGAATCCTGTAAGAGACAGGATAGGGAGATAGGGTGGGGGAGGGATGGAAGGGAGGGGCAAAGAGAAAAACAGTTAAACAGGAGTAACAAGGGAGTCCACACACAGAGAGCTCATGAACATACGCAAACAAGAAAGTACAATATGTAAAAATAGAAGCCGGGAGGGATGGGAAGGTATCATTATGAAAATGCCATTATAAATTTCAGAGAATGAAGTAAAAGAGTAAAAGAGCGAAAGGTGGGAGGGGGGACATGGTGCAGAAAAAAAGAAACACAAAAAGCTGAGAGAAAGAGAGAGAGCTGTCAGTGGAAGTGGGCGGTATTACAGGAAGCAAGTGGGTGGGCGTGTGAGAACCACATTTCTCTTTTCTCAGAACAGTGGAGGAAAATGCCGCCTTCTCTCTCTCTCTCTTCCCTTTCAAAGGAACTAGGTCGCAGGCAAATTTTTAATGCTAAACACCTCTAACACTGCACAGAAACAACCCTGGTCCTGTAACAAATACATGAATGTGGAATAACGGAGCACCAATGCTCGTCACACACGCTTAACAACTAAATATGCACATAACCATAGCCATCAAACTGAAATTTATCTCCAAAATATATACAACCCAGAAAAAGCAGCTAAAAATAGTAAATCCAAAATGGTAGAGTCACATACCAAGGCTGCAGGTCTTCTAAAATAAATCCATAAGCAGAATTAAATCATTTTGACCATAATTCAAACAGACAATTCAAAAGTACAAGTGGTTGGAGTGTGACAGCCATATAAGCCTATTCAATAAGCTCTGGGCTGGCTCACAGCAGGGCTGCACAGAAGCAGGAAGTGGAATTCACCAGAGAAACGCCCCCAGAGGTGTCTGGCTGGCTGGGAGGGACAGAGTACATTTTTGGCCTACAGGCAATTCAAAAGTAATGAACTATAATAAACTCCAATTTCTTCTCTATTTTGTACCTGTGATCCAGAACTTTTCCCCTTTTTAGATGCTTTCCCTCCTTCAGTTCCAGATGATTCCTTCTTAGAGTCTGTGAAAAGAGAGTCATATGTGAGAACATTTCCCAGTTATATCACCACATGAGTATTTCTGAATAGCACAAAGTCCCAGGGCAACGCACAGTCATGTGGACACCAACAGGCCTAATGCCTCATGCACATATAGCATAACAGAGGTGATCAATTAAGGCAGAGAAGAAACCAGTAACCTCATCATCAATATCAAAGGGGCATGTAGCCTCCTATCTGTCAGAGAGAGGGAGAGAGAGGAGAGGGGTGGAGACGGAGAGGGGGGAGGGTACCTACCACTCATAACGCATTAATATACCGAGAGGGAGAGGGTGTAGTTCACGGTAGAAGGCCGGCCGGGTACAGAGTCGGAGGACGGCCTATATGTTCGGCGCTGGGCCGTGGCGGATCTGCCCGTTTGACGAAACCACCCACCGGCCAGGAAGGGCGGTGCCAAGCGCAGACACAATCAAGCGGCCACAAATAACGGAAATAACGGAGAACACAGTGACTGTCCCCGGCCCTTCGGCCCCCCCGCAGCCCCGTCGTATGTCTCTATTACCGGATAGCCAGTCCATAAACGAGTAAAACAGCGCTTGTCAGAATGATATCCAC
This sequence comes from Naso thynnoides, assembly GCA_029783665.1. Classification (NCBI taxonomy): domain Eukaryota; kingdom Metazoa; phylum Chordata; class Actinopteri; order Acanthuriformes; family Acanthuridae; genus Naso; species Naso thynnoides. Next base: position 14,200,184 of record JAQLOL010000008.1, read on the forward strand.
AGAGAAGTTGGCAGTGTGTGACCGTAGAGGCCCACCCACTTCCATTTAAGCATCAGGACAACACCCTCTTCGTTGCTCCTGCCTGTCGCCGCCGTTTCTCTCGCCACACGACGCGGGGACGCCTCGTCGCCGTCCGTCGTGCACCGAAAACGAGCCGTCACCAGTGTTTGTATTTTAAGCGTATTCCCTTTTTTTCGTGCACAATTGATTTTTTAAGGGGGAGATACGGGGAGATAGCTGTGGCTTTTGTGGGCGGACGCGCTCCTCCCACATATTCAGATTGGACGACGGGGCTCGGCGTGCGAGGGTCGAGATGGGAGTTGTATTTTGGTGAGGCCTCGCCTTCTCGAACTGGATTGGGCGGCGGGGACTACAGCTCCCATGATGCTCCGGCGCGGGTTGGAGCGGCGCTGTTGGTAGTCATGTTGGTGTGAGAGCGAGAAGGAAGGGCGGTGACTTCTGTGTTGTGGGGGTTGGGCGAACGGGAAAGGGAGGCGTGTGTGTGCGCGTGTGTGTTTGTTTCCACACTGTGTACACTGCGGTGTCAGAGGGTGACAGTCCTGAGTTAGAAAACAAAAACAAAGAAAGAAAGAAGATAAAGCAGTGTGGAAGTGAAGTGCCATTTAGTTTTAATTTCTGTGGAAAGCAATCTAAAAACAGTGGCCCAAATAATGTCACTGTTGCCTCTGTGCTGCCATTACAGGCCTACTGACTTTTATCAGTCTGCCTGTTTAACTTATCTGTAGCCTAGCCCACCTGTTGTTCCACTTGCTCCCATGACTGTGAAACAATTAGCCTACAATGAATAATTGTTGTAATTAGATGGATAGAAAATTCACTGTCAGCTCTTTTGATAACAAATTGCTATTTAAAATAGCCAATTTATCAAGCACGTGCCAATTATTTGCTCATTCTAGCCTCTAAAATGTGAGGAGGTTCTGCTTTTTCTCAGTTTGATTTTACTGCAAACTAAATAGACCTATATCTTTATAAAAAAGAAAAAGGACCAAAAAAAGAAGAAAATTTGAAGACATAGGAAAACTGTTTTGGGATATGGATCAAAGCATAACGCATTTGTCTGTTTATTAATTAGTCTACAGAAAAATGGCAGCAATTTTACGATCTTTTTCAAAGCAAACGTACAAAAACATTACTAGTTCCTTCAGTCTCTTCTGAATGTATTTATTTTATTATTCTTTCTGAATGACAGCGGAATATGAGTAAATGGATGCATAATAATTCATAAAATAGGTTTATTAATTTCTTGTTTAATTAGGTTGGACTACTTTTCGTCATTTTTTGACATAGTCTAAAAAATAATCTACAGGTCAATTGATAGTTGAAATAATTACTATTTGTAGGCCTTTGTTTGTCCTTGACATATTGACATTGGCATTATTCTTCACACATGAATATTATTCTCCTCAGGTCCATATTAAACCAACAATTCAGGCTTTTTTGTAGCATGTGGGAAGGAAATTAACTTCACACAATAATATTTGGCAATAAAAATGACTTTGTTACTTCCGCAAATGCATTTGGAGAAGATTCAGGCTGAGTTATGAATCATGAGTATTTAACAGAAGGGGAGCTTAATAACTGAAGGGGAGAACATCACTGAGAGATGTCATTTGTTTCAGAAGTAGCAATCACACAGAGAAGTTTCTTGTTTCTGTAGCAGTCTGGAACAGAAGTCAAGCCTCCCACCCACGCACCAAAACCTCTTTCAATCTCCAAAAGGGAAATTATGTGTTTAATTCATGCCGGCAAACAGAGCTGCATGCTGACGTAGTAGGCCTGCACGGTCACAGGCGAGTGTTTACTCCTGCCCGCTTTGTCCTCTCCTTTAAAGAAACCCTCCCAGGGCCAGGAGTGACTTAAGCCAAGTGGAGTCACAGCACTGGTTCACCAAGCAGAAAACATCATTAGTGGGCAGCCAACTGAGGATATGCCCCTGGCACACAAGGGAAATATTTAGGCTTATAAGGTGTTAACAAAGCAGTATTCTGCTTTACCAGGATGCACCAAGTTACATCAACGCCAATTCAGGGAGCTACTGAAAGTTGTTCAGCAATATATAGATTTTACAGTCATGCAGCAATATTTCTTATTAAGACTCTGAGTTTAAAATCTGACATGGGGCCTCAAGAGAAACAACTCTATTGAACATGGCTGCTCCTGTGGTTTCCCTGTTTCTGTTTTGGCTAATAGGCCGACTCTGCACATGTTCTCACAGCTAAACACATACGCACACAGGTGGCCCAAAAACATACATATCCTGCACACACATATGCACTGTAATTACTGCGGAAGCCAAGTGCCTTGTTCCCGCCCCCTGGGCCACTCTGCAAGGGGTTGCTAGGCAACGAGGTCTAGTCTGAAGAAGGGTTGTTGTCTCACTGAGTGTGTGAGCGAGCATGCATGGTGGTGGTGATGGAAGGGGGTGTGGTAAAGAGAAGACTTTTGACTGATATGCACATACACTCAGTTTCAATATTCAGTCCCTATTATTGTGTGTTAGAGTGAAGAATGTATTTACAGCAGCATTAATCCTCTATGAAGTGAAATTTTTCTCTAGTAAAAAAAGAAATGACAAAAATGAAGAGAAATTCAGGATCAGTGCAAAAATAAATGTATATAGACAATAAATAAATATTCCCGCAATGTGACAAAAGTGATAATTGTGATAAATGTTTTCCAGCTGCTACCACTAGATGGAGCCATATACCAGATGCGGCATCACAGTCCCTAACATAGACTCTGTACTTCAACCTGCACCTTTATGAGTGGTTAGAGGAAGTGTTTGGTTCCTCTATCATCTACCACGTTGGGAAAATATTCAGTTAAGAGAAAAAGTTGCAAAGTGAGTTTGAGACAAAGAATTTAGCCTACCTAAAGTTTCAAAGTAAAAGCACTCAATATGGAGAATAGTCTTTTTAATGTGTATTTTACAATACTGGATTACAACTGATGCATCGATATATAAGCAGTATGTTTAAATTGAAACTAATCCTGGTGGAATAAGTTTTTTCTTCTATATACTGTTTTATCTGTAATAATGCATCATATTTTATAAACTGATCATAAGTTTTGTATGTTTAGTCTTAGAAGGATTATTGTCAGTACTGAAGCAGCATAAAATACAAGTGCATAAAAATTTTACACGAGTACTCTGGTTAATGTACTTTTAGTCCATTTCCTACTGACCTTTCAAAACAAAATACTTAAAAAAACATCCTATAACTCTGTTTAAGTTGCTTCCCTCCCTCTCTGCCTCGATGGTTCTTAATTTGCCTAGCATTAAAATGTAATTAGAACAGAAGACTATTGTTGCTAGGTTGCTTGGATTTGACAGTGAGAGTTAAGTTTCATCCTAGAACCAGTTGAAGTGCAGCAAAATTCAGACCGATTATCCATATGAGCTAATGAATTTTTGCTTGTTCTACAGTCTTGACATGGAGATTGATCAAAGATGAAATTTGTTTAATTACCAGTCGATAGTTTTTCATTATAAATAAACTCCCTTTTCTGCCAAAACCAAGTCGGAAAAAGAAAATGATTTAAGAATACTTGACATTGCTGAATCCAAACATCAGTGTTTTTTGTTTTTTTTTAATTTTAGACATAATTCTGCCCCTCAAATAAGTAACAGGGCATCATTTCACATCGTTCTAATAGTTTTGATATCCAGCTTGGAGGTGAGTTGATTAAGAAACAAAAAGGTGTGTCTTTGCATAAGAATGTAAGGCTCCATCTATGCATGAGCTTGCTGGCATGTATGAGTCAGTGCATGCTTGCGTGCAGTTTTTTTTTTTTTTTTTTTTTTTTTGCGTGATATCCAAGAGGTTTCTGCACACACGTATGCGTGGGTGTGCATTTGTCACACACACGTTGGCGTCAGGATGTCTCCTCTTCCTAAAGGTTAGGTTGTAAAGACAGAGAGATTTATGACCTCTACCATGAGTTAATGTTTTGGCAGATGCTTCTGTTGCTCGTGCCATATATGTGTGTGTGTGTGTGTGTGTGTTTGTTTAGTTTATTATATTCATAGGGTTATAAGGAAACTGGGAGCCCTCTTGTTGGGTGAACCAGCTTCATTGGGACCAAAAAAATAGACCCCAAGAGTTCAAATGGCTATTTGAGGGTAAATAATGCGTTTTAGGGGTTTCTAGGGGTATGGTTTGCAATTCAGTTAAGGGGCTAGGAAAGGCATTGTGTCAGCAGGGTCCCCAGAAAGATGCGCAAGGATGTGTGTGCTTGTTTGTGTCTATTTTTGTGTGTGCACAGACCTGGAGAACTTGTTGACAAGTGATAACAGACACGTCTCACATAACTTTTCTCTAAGAAGCTACAAGCTCTGATTAAAGGTAGCTGGCGAGATAGCAATCTGGCGAGCTCAATAGCTAGGTAGGCAGACAGACAGATTTGCAATAGAAAGTAGACCAATAGTCATTCTGCAGCCATCCTCCACTGCCAGTAAATGTGAATGAGACGCGGTGATGTCACTCGCTTTACCATGGCTCATCATGATAACTTCCTACTTGTGTCACACTAAAACAGATACACACATGAATAGATGATTTAAAAACTGCAGCTTCAGATTCTCATCATAAACAGGGTAACTTGAGGAGATGTATCTTGTGGGTTGTAAAAGATCTTATCTTTATGAAACATCACACACCACAATGCACTGAATTAGAAGTGCATAAAGCTCTGTGAATGTTGGCAGCGTTTTGCATTAATGACAGTTGAGTGATTGATGCTTTCTTGTGTCTGGCCCAAGTGGAAAACAACTGGTGTGTCTCGGTGGGCACTGTGCCAGTTGAGGGTGTGGGTGGGACATGTGTCTAACCCACATGGAGGAACACATCTGTCAAGGTGATGTTGTTTTCCTTCTGTCTGGATTTCCTTGCTAAGGTATGAGTCCACGATGTATCACTTAGTTTTGTTCAAGCCAGCTGAAAGTGATAGTTTTAACAGAGTTGATTCAAACCAGTCTGGTTTAACTCAATAAATTTATCTTTCAGTAAATTTCTCATTAATTTGATTCCCTACCTGCCCTCATAATGTTTTTATAAAAGTGAATGTCCATAAATTCACTAATATAAGCACCGGAGAAAAAAACTGTCACATAAATCATTTTGTGAGACACTTCGGAATAATCTAGACACCACTTGTGGGGTCTGAACATATAGAATATATAAAAGAAATAATATTTCAGTTTGTACTCTAGCCAATACATCCCTGGTTTTGTTGATATCGAAATATATTGAATCTTAAGTGCAACTGGTGATAATTGTTAATTTGAGGACAGCATACACTTACAAGGCTTTTTGTGCCCACAATTGCCATTCTTCTTCTTCTTCTTTTTCTTCTTCTTCTTCTAACATTGCAATTTTGTTGTATAATTAATTGTATAATGACAATAAAGCTCCTTTACCTTTACCTTTATTATTATCGTTTTATTATTAATTACAACAGCAACAACAGGGTTGCCTTGTGATTGTTTTAAAGTGATATTTGGTTGTATGTATTACCTGTTGATGGGACTGATGGGCTACACTTTCCCCAAACAAGCCAAATCTACCATCACCTTAAAACAACAACACATGCAAATTTAAGCAATGTATAAATGAGGGAGTACTTTGACTCATCCACACTGCACAAGGACGTGAGGAACATGTTATGAATTCTCCTAAAGACTTACACTATTCCAAATATAGAACTGTTGTTTGACATCAAGTGCTAGTTGTCACACCCTTATTTTTATTTCTGTGTTGACAATTGTTCAAGACTTTTATGAGGTTGTGAGGTGTGTGTGTGTAAAAGTACTAACAATCATCTTTCTTTGTCATGCGTGTGGCTTCTCATGTTGTGGGAATATAATATCTGTTTACACAGTTACATTTTGGAAACTTGCCTTGGTTTTGGTGATAAAATGCAAAAGTAAATCATTCCATTTTTTGGTGGAGACTTGTTTAAGATTAGGGTAAGGTTAATGTGAGGTGATTGCGGTGAGTCTTAGAAAAAAATGAATATAAGTTAATAGAATATTTGCCCCAAAGGGGTGAAAATACATTTGTGAGAGCGTGTCAGTCCTAACTTAGAAGTGTTTTTGAAGTAAATCTTTTGTAATTACCTGGAACACAGGTATGCAGACCAAAATTTTAACCAGTATATAGAGAAACAGCCTATCAGATGCAAGATAGCATCAGCTCTGATTGAAAATTGAACTCTTGAGGCTCTCCAAGGAGAAAAAACCTTCACCTTCCAAGTTGAGTTTGTTCACTTTAATTCCAACAAATCTTGCAACTCATAAGATTTTAACACCCACACGATCCTATTCAACCAAAATCAAAATCAAATCAAAATCCATGCAGTATCCCTAACACAGACGCCAAGGACAGTGATCACTCATAGTCTTTCTCTGTGAACTGTGAAATGTGTGTATCGCATTCAGATGAGATGTCCTCTTGTCCTTTTTCTGCCACTAACTTTTGATGTCGGATTGTCAAGTAATGAGTGCATCAGCGCTCTCTGCAGGGGGGGATAGTTTTAATTGGCAATGACAGTTAGAGATAGATTATATAATTACATAGATTATATAATTGTAGCCCTACCATTCATACCACTACCACCACTTGAAGCACTACCATCCATTAAATCACTTTACATTTTCTGCGTTGAAGGTGCACATATGGCACCAAGACTTACTCACTGCAGCAACTCTTATTATTCACATACAGTCTGGAATGATTGAGAAATATCCACCAATATCTGTTGTCCACCAACAGATAAAGTCTCTGAATCTCTGAATGACTTTATAGGTCCCTGACATGTTGAACTGCTGTTTTTTACTGGTGTGCGTGCAAACACTACTCAAATAACTTAAAGTACTTTAAGTACTTAAAAGTGTTTATTCTTCTACAACTGTTTGTTCCAACAGTGAGACCAAGAGTGGAATGTAATTACAAGCCCTGGTGTGACTCATAAGACGCCTTCAAACACTTTCTGAATGACCAGAATGTGCAGAATGTGTATGTTGGTTACAACTGAAGTTACTCACTATGTATATGCTCTTAGGAAAATGTTGGCTTGTGGTATAATTATCATAAATTTTGCACATCTGTGTGTTCAAAAAGCAGTTCAAGCACCTTGCCTTTCCCCTCTACACATACACACACATGGGCTGATGACACTGATGGCTTTTCACCCTTTTTTCTGCATCTTAGGAGCACAAATTTGTGCATTTTATCCACTGGAAGGCCACCTCAGGGAACACTTTATTAAGTTTTCTCCACAGTGTGGTCACCCTATAGAGGCATCTTATTACGTTTTCTTCACTAGAAGGACACCCTAAAGTGCATTTTATAACATTTCACCAATGGAAGGGAACCCTTTCACAAATGGAGGGGAACCTTAAGACATTTTATCTTGTTTTCTCTACTAAAGGGGTTCTCCAAAAGGCCCAGCATCTCATTTTTCCCACTAGAAAGATCACAGTTTCACCAATGGAAGGGAACCCAAGAAGGTATTTTTTTATCTGGTTGTCTTCACTAGAATGGTACCCTACTGGGTCAAGCATCGCATTTTCTCCACTAGAAGGGCACTCTAGAGAGCATTTTATTATGTTTTTTTACCAATGAAGGGGCAACCACAGGGCATTTTTATCACATTTTCTCTATGGTAAGAGCATCACTACTCCTGCCCATCTGAGCCACCATAGAGGTCACTAACATGTTTTATCTACCACAGAGGCGAGCAACAGACAGCCATTTCTTTCGAACATGGGGGCAACAGCAATCCGCCAGTGCAGTAAAAATGAACTTGTATTGGAAGTCCATGGTAAATGTTGGCGCTCTGACAAAGAATGCCGGTTACGGATAGTAAAAATATTTGATTAAATCCAAGATATATCAGTGTGTTTTGTCCTTATTAGGGCTTGAAAAAATAGATCCGCCAGTGCAGTTGCACCAAAAGAAGAGAAGAGTCAACTTACGGTCAGCCTCTAGAGGTATATGACCCCAGATGATCAAAGGTCATGACAAAAAGCTCTGGAGCACAGGAGATGAGATGCTCTGAGACGTAACATCATTAAGGGACAGATAGACAGATAGCAGCAAAACCTTGAACTAAGACTGAACTCTAAGTTAAAGTTTTACCCCATAAATCAAGCATTAAGCTAAAATGCTAGTAGTTGTAGTAGTAGTCAAGAATTTATGATTGATTTTTCTTGCAAACACAGCAGCAAAGTGCATATGTGCATTTTGAAATTATCCAAATTGGTGGTTACATTTTAGACACTGGAACCTTTCCCCTTTGTTCATTTGCTGGGTTGTGCACCCCAGTTACAGACAAATACACTGAAAATTAAATGTGGTCTGCAAAATCTCAGTTGTTTCACCATTGTAATTCCACAAGGCGAATGCAACTGAACTCAAAGATGCAGAATTAAGCTGAACTTAGGGACTATTAAAGAGGACAGGACCCATGCTGGGCTTTCAGACAGCGAGCAAGCATGTGTTTAAACAGTCTCTTTGAAGCTAAATGTGAAATGATTAAGTCCGCTTAGAAGTCAGTGTGACTCTCCAGTGTGCGTTTGTGTGCAAGTCTTTGAAGATGGTACTCTTGCCTGAGTTCAGGAAGACCTTTACAGCAGTGCTAAGTGAAGGGTGCAGCACACCATAAAGATCCAAGATAAGTGTGTAAATGCGTGTGTGTGTACTTCAGTGCAGGATCTGACATTACTTGCAGGCCTGGTGGAGCTGACGCCAACCCTTGTTTCTTGCTGTCTGTGTATGTCCTGAATGACAGCCCAGAGGCAGTGCATGTGTGTGCGGTTAGGTGGGAAAAGAAGCGTTTCATGTTTGACGGGAACCATCAATAAAACAGCAGCCATGAAATCACCTCAAAACCACCTTAACCTGGCCTGAGAAAGTCTGTAGCAATGTGTGTAAAAGTGTGTGTGTGTGTGTGTGAGAGAGAGAGAGAGGAAGAGAGGATGTGTATTGACCTGGATTCTTTTCTCTAATCTGTTTCGCGCCTCCATCCTCCCCACCCTGATTGATGACCACATAAGCAGAATATTGTGCGTGTGTGTGTGTGTGTGTGAGTGTGTGTGTGTGAGTCTGTGTGTGTGAGCAACGATGATTTAAGCTTGCCATATAAAGTACACACATTTTCAGTCACATCTGGGGGTGTTTTGCATTTCTTTGTGGGATAAATTAACAATTTGTTGCATGGCAATTAGCATGAAAAAGCACGCAGCTTTTTTCCAGTCAATTTAACATCAGGCCATCTCTCAGTGCTTTTCTTAACCCCCTCTCCTCTTCTGCTCCCTCAGCCCCTGAATTTTATGGCAGGCATTGTGGCGAGGTGAAGCGCAATGAGTAGGAGGAGCACTGGTTAACCAGGAAACATAGCATGAAATGTTTTATGTGTGTGTGTGTGTGTGAGGTTGTATGTACCTATCTGCATGCATATGTATGGTCATGACTGGGTGTTATTGCATGGGTTTGTGCTAAAAAATGCTTTGGTTCACATTGAAAAACTCATGGTAACCCTGCTCACACATTAAAACTAAGTACAATAGCTGAGTAGAAAAAGCTAAAATTTCCTTAAAAAACAAAAAGAACCTAAAAATGTTCAGTAGAAAAATCAAATCTTCTGAAAATTATGATTCTTAAGTAACAAAGAAAATTATTTACTGGCGACATGCATATATTATCAGATAAGATAAGACAATCTTTATTGATTTCTCACAGGGAATTAAAGCGCCACAGTAGCAGAAATAGCAGCAAACAGCTGAATATGCAACTTCATATTATATATCATATTTAAATGCTAGCTAATTATTAAGCACCGAAAGCAACTGAATCATTTGTCAAAATGTCAGCTACAGAGTTAACACAACAGAGATGGACTTTCAAGAGGGTTTATTTTCTTAATTTATTTTTTGGATCTTTTTTCAAACCATTGCATAATAATGACCAACATTAATTTTAAACAAAAATGTAAGAATAAAATGCTGACTGACAACAGGTGGCATTGCCCCTTAAAAACTACACTTAGACAAACACAACCAGTTGGTTGCCATGACTTGTTGTGCTCAGGGTAATGTAGAGTACAGACCCCACAGACAGGCCCTCCGGTGGGAATGAGAAGGTGCATTACATGCCTCAGAAAGACAAATGGACTGCTAGCAAATACTACACATACGCAAACAGACATATATACGCACACAAACACACACCTCGAAGATGACCTAGACCCCCCACGCTGAGGTAGCAGTGATCAGATGCATCAAGTCCATCCATCAAGACTGAAAGTGAAAAATGACGTCTGGAAGTGTATGATTATGCTCCTGGGCTTGTGGGCATCAATCAACAGACAAACACACACACATTTAACACAGACAAGACACAGAACTTGAAAAATGAACAAGTGTAAATTAATCTTCTTGTCAGAGAAGTGTGTGTGTGTGTGTGTGTGTGTGTGTGTGTGTGTGGCGTAGAAAGAGGGATGCACAGTGTTATTTGTGAAGAGATCACGGTCAGAGCAAGATTTAATCAAGGAGAGAGTGGGAGCAAGTTTGTGTGAGGGAGTGAGTGCAGTGAGGTTTCTCCACTGCTTGCTGAAGAACACCACCAGCTTCGGTCGAGGAAAAAATCTTGCAGAAGCTTTAACAGAGATTAGAAAAATCAAAACATGCGTGACATGTGTGGGATCACCAGTCTATCTGTTCTCATGTCTTCATCCCTCGCTCCTTATCTTCCTCATCTCTCCCTCTCATCACCCTTCCTCCCTGGTGTGCCAAACAAGGCGCTATTGGAGTGTGTGTAATCCAGAAATGGTGATGCACTGTCTGTGTGTGTGTGTGTGTGTGTGCATGTGTGTATGTTAAATGTGATGGGCTGAATTTGTGTGTCAGGGCCAGCTGTGGCAAATAGACCATAATAACAGAGTTTAAATGCCACATCTGCTCCTATTTATCATGTTACCCCTTTCAACAATCACCACATGCTACATAAAATGTGCTACTTGTTCCTCCATTCAACTATGTCTTACAGGAGAAGACAGGCTGAAAGAAAAAGAAAAAAAATTAAGTTTACCTCCAAAGTGGCATTTTGAAGAAGGGAATTAATTATAGCCTCATTTTAAAGCTATTCAATATCTTTCAGTCATTGGTCATTTACTCTGGATATTGTCATTTTTGTCACTAATGACTTTGGAAAGCTACAATTTACCATTACATTGTTGATGTTTTGTAAAACATACTTTTTTTTCCTGCCAAGAACTGGGTTAAAAGATTGATACCACTCTCATGTTTGTCTGTTAAATATAAATAAATAAAGGCTACAACCAGAAGCTAGTTAGCTTAGCTTTGCATAAAGACTGGAATTAGGAAAAAACAGCTTACTTGTTTCATCTGTAATACAAAAATTGTGTTTTTTACAGGACATTATGTGCTTCACTTTTTATATAACATCCAGGTGTCACTGTAGGTTGACGACTCAAGCAAGTCACACAAGACACCCGTGGTGCCTCTAATTGCAGGTGTGTTTTTGAGCCTCACTTGACATCAGCCATGCGTGGCGTCTTCTCACTTGTTTTTGAAGTTTCATCGTCTGCAATCAAACTTTTTTTTTCCAGCCATAGTTCCCCTTTACTCATAACTCCAGCAAACCAGAAAAATTTGTGTCTTCATGTTGTTGTGGACCATTTAAGTGTTTGTTTTGAGAATTTTGATTTTTTTTCCTCTTACCTTATAATTTCTTTCTGTTGTGTATAAAATCTTAATGAGCAGGAACTTTCCTGACTTTAACCTGTCTCTTTTCACTTCAAGTCTGCATAAGTCTAACTTTTGCCAGTGTCACGTAATAATTATATGGTAATGCAGTGTAAGTGCTGATTAACTTGAAAAGTGTGCACTACCTCAAATACAACACCGATACAACTAGAAAATGTTAAAAGGTTTCATGACTTAGTTTGGATTAAAAATTCATTTTGATTATTTAAACCAAAGCAATATGATTAACAAATCTCTTGCTGTAGTGCACATTGTATGTTACTGAAGCAAATGGCAGAAAAGAAAGCTATTAATAAGTCTGATATGGCCTTTAAATGTATGTGCTGTCACGTCAGGTCTATTGCCACTAAAGTGAGCAGAAAA
>JAQLOL010000008.1:14213973-14227113 GCA_029783665.1 Naso thynnoides
ACAGAAAAAATAAACTCCAGCATTTAACAATTATTGAAGCATAAAATAAACAAAACAAAGAGCTAATAAAACACCAATGCTTGATTTTAGATTAAACTTCCTATATACACGTACGCCACAGCAGAAACATTTAATCAGTTGACAAAAACTTAATTACCAACTCTGTTTAATAATTTTTGTCATTTTTTCACATGAAAGCATTTCATTGTTCCATATTCTCAAAAGAGATAGTTTCCTTTTCCTTAAATGAATTTAAGAATTTAAATTATCTTGAAATAATTTGGAATTTATGATGGTCACTTTGGGCAGTGTGTGGTTGTGACAGTATCTCTAATTATTTTCAGAATTATATCAAACCATTAAATCTCTCAACTAATGGAGAACATATCAGCAAATTCATCCATGATGAAAATAATTGTTAGCTGAAGTCCTGCACAAAACAGTTCAAAATACCTAAATACATCATACAATCGTAAAATCCTGCCTTTATATTAAAGTGTGACTAATAATAATATTATGATAAAATCAATAACGTAACAAAGGGAACAATTTTTCTGCATCGATCAAATTACCTTTAATATTTTTTTTCCCTGATATTATTTATATAGTTTTAGATTTTTGAAGTTCTGAAGCCCTCTTTAAAATTTTAAATGCAGTATTTTTACTTCTGACAAAGTATATTTTACTGCATGGTGTTAGTATAGTTTTTCTTATGGAAAAGATCTGAATACGTCCTCTACCACTGTGTTTCAGATGTTTATCTTTGAAGCAATGTTGTCAACATGCAAATTAAGTTTATTTAATGTAATTCAATTTGCTGTAGAACTTGGAAGTCAGTGTGCACAAGAAACATGTCAAAACTGAAGGAGATTGTGCGTTTGCATGAGAAACATTAGTGTTACAGTGCTTTTCATAAGTTGCTTATGTTAAAGTTTTCATCACAACAACCCGAACACGTTTTCCCTGCTCTGCTGCCACAGTCGTCCATCAGCAGCGTGCTGACAGACGGCAGACGTGCCCTCTCCACGCTGTAATTACAGGAAGCCAAGGAGGAGCTGCTCCAGGCACATCCTGGCACATGGCTCACCTGGATGACTTCTTAACTCTCAGTTTGTTTTAGTGGTTGAGTTTGAAGGGCATCAAAACACAAGTTCAGGTCAGTCATTTAGAAATGTGAAAGGAGATGTAGTTGTAAGTTAAAGACACACAAAACACGTTTTCCTCTGGTATTTTTTGTACTTGGATATTTCTATCTCATATCAGGCCTTTAAATTGCATGATTTCTAAAGTTTTGTGTCAGCGTACATAAGTAATTTAACACTCATTAGACATAAGAATTTTAAAAATTAGCTTGATTTCTTGATTCTCATCAATTACAGAAAAAATACAAGGAAACATACAACATATGCTAAAACACAATTTACCAACACAGTGCAAAGTAACATTCAGACAATAGGGCAACATACCATATTTAAAAGTTTGGAATACACTCATCGGTCCATCAACAGGTCACAATAGATGGCCGTCCCCTGAGCCAGAATCCATTTGAAGTTTCTGCCTCTTAAAAGGAGGTTTTTCTCGCCACTGTTGCCAAGCGCTCACTCTACTGAATATTGTTGGTAATTTTTTGGTCTCTTAGGTGTAGAGTGTGGTCTAGACTTGCATGAAAATTGTCTTAAGACAACTTGTGTGGTGGTTTGGTGCCAGGGCTACATAAATAAAACTGACTTGACTGATATCTGTCATGTGAATCACCAAATCCAAGCTGACTGCAGCTGCTTTTAAACCAAAACATGATTCTTGTGGATTGTAAGTCTAATGTACAAAATGATCTGGCAGATTCACCTGAAGTCCACACTGTGATTGCTGATTGCACAGAGGGAGAGATACAGATATTAATACATAAAGATGTATGTAAAAATAGCCTATATTTCATTTATCCTTGGGACACAGCGAGTACGAGCCAAAAAGTTGGTCAGCCAGAAAGTTTATTTTTCTTGTGGTTTTTTTTTTTTGTTGTCTTTGTCCAGATAAATCTGTAGCATGCTGCATTATGTTAGCTAACAGCTAACACAATTTAGCTATCAGCTAATGTAATTTAGCTATTTAGCTAGCTTGCCAAATGACATAATAATTAATGCCAAATGCTGACAGAATATTTTTATATGGCTTAGGGGTGATGACAGAGAAAGACAATTATTACTCAGTGAATGACATGCAAATGTTCAGAAAATGTTTGTCAGTAAAGCGGTTGATAAACTATGTGACTCTGATGAGCAGAGTTGAGGCTGTGGGTTAGTGAGTGGCAGGTGTAGGTAGAAGCAAGGAAACATAAAGCAAAGAGGTAAATGCAACACATAAAGGTGTAAAGTTTGCATCAAAGACAATATAAGGTAAGGCAGCGTTACACACCAGAAGCATGAATCCTCACACCATGCAGCTATATCGTCACAAATACATCCCATGACTTTGCAGAACTTTTAACCCACTTTTTTTTCTTTCTTTCACACAAATTGTTTGGCCTTCCCCCTGGTTGTGATAAATATATTTGTGTCATGTTTAGCAGCTTGCCTTTTGACTCTCTGATTCTTCTGCTAATTGTCTCAGCAGGGCAGCTGACCAAGATGGCTGCCCTGCCCTCTGGATCACCGTGGCTATACTCTGCCAACAATAAAGCAGTTGAGGAAAACACCAAGGAGAAATAAAATACTTCATCCAACCCTCTCCCCGAGAAGTGCCAGATCTTTATTTCACTCTTTTCTCTCTGCTCTTTCTGTCTCAGTGCCCACAAAGTGAAAGGAAAGCACACGGCAATCTTTTTTTGTTGACGTTCGATGGCGCGTGATAATGTGGTCATTATCATCGCTAAAGGAACAGGTTGGGGCTCAGACAGGGTTTCATTTGTGGGCCTTAAAGCACACACACACACACGCACGCGCACACACAGTGTCAGTGTGTGAGTGTGTGTTCAGTGTGGGAAAAGAATGCATCTAAAAGAGGGACAGCTGTTTGGGTGGCTCGTGAGGATGTCAAGATGGCCTACTGTAAACTCCACCTGTGCATTCGGCCATGCCTCAGGCTGTGGAGAAAAGCAGAGGCCAGCAGCGTGGGATCTTGTGATTTTGTCCATGCAACATTTATAAAAAACAAAAAACCCCCACTATTCTTTCAGCCTGAGTCAGAAAACAAACTTTATTTTGATTATAATGCAACTTCTAATGTGTCCCTGCTCTGCTAGGCTATGTTTCTGTCCTTGTAATACAGAGATTTATGTTTGAATTAATTTAAGAAAATAACTTACAACTTAATACATTTAATTTTACAATTTAAATGCAGCTTAACCACATTAAGTATAGCGTAGGCTGTTACATTAAAGTAAAAAATCTGACAGCATCGGCACTGAGATTTAAACTGATGAACTCTGGCAAGAGTTTAACAAGGTTTTTGTTTTTTTTAAATCTCCAACTTGATTTAGCTTTTGCCCGATCTGGTTCTGTGAAAAAACAAACTGAATGGCAGAGAATCCAGTTCATCAGAACTGATAGGCTTCTTTTCCATTAAGTGATGATTTTAGAGATGAAAATGACAACTTACATTTAGCTTTAGCCTATGGCTGGCAATGGTCACCAGATAGCCTCTGTGGCATTTAAAGGCCACAGATGATGAACAGCATTCATGCATAGATATCTGGTAAGAGAAAAGTGAAAAAATTGGTAAAAAAAAAAAGTGCAAAGTTTTTAAAGCTTTGTATTAGCCACTGAAAACAGGCCAATACAGAGGCTAAATAGGAAAAACCCATCTTTATACATTCAGAAAATGATCCCCTAAAACACTTAAAAATAAGCTCTCCAATAAAGTGGCTGTCTTTGCATAGCTTTACTTAAATTAATCTTCTGCACTATCAATCATCGGTGTGAACGCTGGGTTGGTGTGTGGTGTGTGCAGGGGTGCTGAGTGGATGAATGTGATTAACTTTTCTGTTTGTGTGTGTCCGGCTGACTTTATTCAGGCTGGTCATAGAACAAGAGAGATGAAGAAAAGGGCAGGGAAGCCGTTAATACCAAACCAATGAAGGAAATGGAACAAATCCTGCTGTTTTATTAAATTTGAAATTTAAATGAAATGCTCCCTCTGTGGCTTTGCTCATATATTAAGAAGCAGAGAATGATTCTGGATTATTTGTGGCATGTGCGTCATCATATTGGCTAACCATCCACAATTTAAGAATAGGATTTCAGGTTCCTGTTCAAATTCCTCACAATGTTGTATAGTCCACAGTCTGAGTCTGACGTGTCTTTAAATGATTTAGTTTTGAGTGCTTCAGAACACAAAAGATGTTTTTTGAAAGCTAACATTTGTTTTCGTGTTGAATGGGATGAAATTGCAAAGGCAGTGGTTGTGTCCTCCCCTCCCTCCCCCAGGGCTGACTGGAAACGCCCCAGGGACAGGATGGGATGGACCGGGCCAACCTCTCATTCATCAGCCTCTCCCTCTGCATGGCTTCACAACATCAGTAAAAACAACAACAGGATGTGTAGCAGAAACAAAACTCCTCTACATGACACACCAGGCCAGGTGGACACACTAAAAACTCCTGTTTAAACTTCTCACAAAGCGCCCCTCCATCTAGAAAGTGCTGTTGCTTTTGAAGACCAATTGTTTTCTTTTTATTGGTTGAGCTGTGCAAACTTTCAAACAAATTTCAAATTAACTGATTGCCACAATGATCTGAATCTTTGGGCTCCCCTGAGGCCCTTTTCTCCAATTTTTCTGGTTCATAAGGGAACCTTGTGTTATTTGAGCTTTGTAGTCAAAATAAAATGTTATAAAACTGCTTTCATAAATGAATAATGACTGTTTTTTTTAATCAATCAACTGATTACATTTATGTACTTAGCCAAATAATAGAGCTACCGTTGAACTTAGTCCACAGACTAATTAGGGCACTTCTGGTAAAAAACAAAAACAAAAACAAACAAACAACCCTCCCTAAAAATTTCCAACACATGCATTGTCTTTTACTTTATCTTGTCTCATTCTCGTTGCGGTTTGGGAGCGAGCCACACGCGAGACTTCACTTTTAAAATTTATGACGACCTCGAGCGCAAATGTTTGGGGACGGACTGAAGCTGCTCTCTGATTGGCCGTCGAGCTCTCAGCGGGACTTCAAAGCCATGAAGAAGCTACATACTAAAGCGGCCAGAGAGGAAACACCAAAACATCTCGTCACAACGAGTACACACACGCACACACAGACACACGCTGTCAGCCGGAGATACAGAATATGGCTGCTACACTGCTCGGGGTGAGTTTACTTCTCAGTATATTTGCCAAAACATTCTTCTTTAAAGTGGCTAAAATATTGGTTTGATCCGTACAGGGTTAGTGTATTTGTGGTATTCACAGGAAACTTCGAACTTCAAGGTATTTTATTCCTGTAGTCTAGCCTATATATTGCTGTAATAACAAATATTGGTATGATAATGTCACAATAAACTGATATGTTAGAAGTAAATGCTTGTTGTTCAAGTGAAAGGTGGGTGTACAGTTAAACATTTGATGGAAGAAATCCTCCCACCGTAACGTGAATAATTTAATCAAAGTATTGTCATTCATTAACAGTTTTTAAAAAAGCAACCTGTTGTAGTATCGGTGCTGTTAGCTGCAAAACACCTGGATTTACCGTCTGATCCCAGTCAAAGTCTCACTGTTCGCAAAGCTTGAACCCTGTCTCACTATTAATGACTTGTAGGCTACGTAATCTGTGCGGACGATTTGCGTAAATGGTGCGTCTGACAGATTTAACCTTTGTTGTGTTTTGCGCGTCTTTACGCACAGCATGGTTGCCCATGGTTCTGAAGAGATGAGCCTAAATGTGTAGTATGTCTTCCACACAGGAGGAGCCCCGACTTGGCAGCACACCGCTGGCCATGCTGGCCGCCACCTGCAGCAGAATCGGTGACCCCAGCCCGTCATGCTCCCCTGTTCTTTCCGAAGGGGCCCCGGGACTCGTCAAGGGCTTCCACCCATGGAAAGGTGGCGCACCGGGCACCAGCAGCCTGGGTGCGTGCCTCAGCTCATTCGGAGTTCCCTCTGGAAACTACAGGAATAACGGGACCGGACTGACAGAAACGTCCAGCGCTTTCTCGGTGACCGCTGCCAACTCTGCTTTTGGAAATGATTATTCGATGTACCAGACCGCTGTGCCACCAGACAACACTTTTGCCGATCCTGCGCACGCACAGCGGTCAGTGTTTCTGACCAAATTCCAATCTTCTGTGGAAGGCATAGCTGGGATTTATCCGAGGATGCACGCGCATCCTTATGAGCCATGGTTCAAGCCAATGGGAGACGTCAGTAACGGGTCAACTGCTTGGTGGGACATGGGAACCAGCTGGGTTGATACTACACCGAGCCCGACCGGGCTACCCTCTCCTCTGAGCGGCTACAGCTCCGACTACAGCTCCGCCTTCGGCAGCGGTGCCTCTCAGCACCTGCTCCCCACCACTCAGCATCTGTTTGACGGCTTCAGACCACCTGTCTCAGCTCCCTTCGCAGAGTCTACGACGACGGGAGCACCTGCGCTGCCAGGCAAATCGGTCGTTTCTCTGACTGCATCTTCCCGCTCGTCACGGCGCTATTCCGGCAGAGCCACGTGCGACTGTCCGAACTGCCAGGAGGCAGAGAGCCTTGGCCAGGGGGGCACGAGCCCGAGGCGGAGGGGCTTGCACAGCTGCCACATCCCTGGCTGTGGTAAAGTTTACGGCAAGACCTCTCACCTGAAGGCTCACCTGCGCTGGCACACCGGGGAGAGGCCGTTTGTCTGCAACTGGCTCTTCTGCGGGAAACGGTTCACGCGCTCCGACGAGCTCCAGCGGCATTTGCGCACTCACACCGGAGAGAAACGATTCGAGTGCTCCATTTGCCACAAACGCTTCATGCGCTCCGACCACCTCAGCAAACACGCGAGGACGCACAATGCGGATGGCTCGGAGGCAGGACTCGGCAAAGGGAGCAGCGACACGGACAACAGCCTTTCTGGCAGCCCGAGCCAATCTCCCGGTGTCAACCAAACCACCGAGGGACAGAGTGAGGCAGAATAATTTATAAAGCTTAACACGAACAAAGCAACATGTGGACTTTTGAATACGCTCTACCTGAGTGTTTTTTTTTTTCTCTTGGACACTAAAAACTGAAATGGCACTTTATAATGAACTTCAGCTGTGGATGAACACTGTGTCCTTACCTCATATGTTATTTGTTAAAAAAAATAAATTTCTACTTTCACTGTTGATCGAACTTGCATTATTTTAAAACCTGTTATATTTGCCCAATTTATTCTATGAACACTAAATCTGCATAAAGTTAATCCAGTAGCCCGTTCAATCATTCTGTGGCTTATTTCCTGACATTGCTCTAAATTTTAATACAAGGTTACGCATATTGTCAGAGCCTATTTTAGAATGTGTTTGGTCGCTAGACAGTTATTCTAATAAACTCGTCAATAGAAAAAGAGAATTTTAAACAAATATTTCGTTTCTTTCTGGTGTTTATTCAGCTTAAGCAGTTTTTGTATAACTATGATTTAGCCAAACAGCAAAGCAGTAGGTTATTTATTTCTCACAAAATATAAAAGTAAAAACCATCTTTTATACAAGTTCACTATTAAAATGTTTTAGGGTTTTTTGTTTTTAAATTTACTTTATAATCAAGCATCTTAAATACATGCACCCAAAGATATTTTTCAAACTAACTGTTAGAATTTGATTAATTTACTTTTGGTGTTGGTCCAGATTTACATTCGAACAGATTGTACACACATGAGCTATTAAATAAAATAAATTACAACTTCAGGTAGTGATATGTCATTGGAGTTCAGGTGTCACTGAGGTCTAAAGCGGGGCTGTGAAAATGACATTTCCCTGATCAGTGGATGGAGGTTACTTCAGTTCTGCCCTGCACCTTTGGCAAAAAAAATGACATTGGATCATTTGTCAGAGTATTTTTGTAGTTACTGTACCTGCCTGGTCCAAATATCTACAGTGATCAGTAGCTGAACACAGTTGCCCTTCTGTGCATCTCCACCTAGTGTTCAGTTTATTGAGTTACCCATTTTTTGGACCTGATGGCTTGGTCACACCTTCAGGTTTTCTACAATTTGATCCATTGAAAATATGGAAAATCCTTGCCAGAGACACAAAGTCAACTCAACTCAAAATGCTGACAAGATGTAATCAAAAAAAAAAATACAGGCTTCATTCAACATAAGACTTCATTTCACAATGCCTTTATAAAAATAGTTGTTGAAGTTTTTATATATTTTACCGTATCACTGTGGATTAGTTGATACAAAAAAGCTGACGAACTCAAGAAATGATAAAAAAAAAATCTTGCACATTTTATTGTGATGAAAATATTCATGCTACACAACTAGTCACATTAACTGACAGCAAGACTACACAGAAAAGTGCTGTTGTTACCGCGAACTCAGTGCCTGGTTAGATGAGATGATTATTACCTTATTGCTGAATTATTATCATGATTAGAGACAAAGACCGCTCTTCATAAACACAAACAGTACCCACGACCAACAATTACCATAAATAAAAAGAGAAAATAATAAAATCACAATAAATAATAATTAGTGTTACTGACTTACAGTACACGAGAGCAGGTACTGCTGTAAACAATATCATGTTAAATATAATTCAAAAAGAGGAATGAGCAGAAGTCTCGCATGATGCCATGCAACTGGCACCGCATGAGGGGTGTATCTCTGTACCTTCAGAGCTGATTTGTACCTTTGTGCAGGGGTTAGTCGCAGAGTCTGAACTTGCCATTCTCCATAGACATGGCTCTGAGATGATCAGCAGATGCATGCAGACAGTTTTGCTTCTGGCTTTGTTTTAGAGGCCTTGTCTACAGGCATCTGATGCTAGTGAAATACAGATTTTCAGTCCATTGTTATTCCAGTGTTGTGGATTTGTTACATTAGCTTCAAATGCTCTTAATGCTTCTAATGCCCATCATTTCATTTTCAAACCCACCGGTACAGCTCTCCTGCCCCTGTCAGTTTTCAGTAGTATAATGCAAAACAATTGCTCTAGTGCAAGTCTAACCTGACTATTAACAACTGACAATCATACAAAACTAGATTCTCACTTATCATGATAGAAAAATGCCATAAAATAAAACTAATTTGCAATGCAGTTGATCGGTTAACAAGAACAAAATGCAACAAAGAAATGGTGAAAAACACTAGAAGACAAGGTACATCACAAATGACTTAAAGTCTTATCAAATTTGAAAAATAAAAAGATTCTCAGTCTTCAGTGTGCTTCATGAAATCCATGTCAAGGAAGCACAGCTGAGGTAAGTAATGGAGAAAATAAGTCTCAAGCTGGCCACAGGGGGGCGGACTAAGACATGGAGATAGCACAGTCACATAAAAGTAAAACATGTAGTGTTTTTTACTAACAAATCATAAATAGAAAGCCTAGATAGAGTTTTTATGCATCTGCCTCCAACATTCACTCTCTTTCACACACACACATGCACTTACACATACACCCATAAATTAGAGCAGTGACTGCTGCATGGCTAAAAAGCAAGGAATGATCACCCTTTACCCTGTGGAAGAAGCAGCCTCCCTGCTGCAACAGAAGAAGATGAGGTGGGTTACTTGTGCACTTTGCTTCATCTTAATTTCTAGGATACTGGCCCCATTAGTCATACAGTCTATGAGATTTTGGTAAGTTCACTTTACAAAGGCGATCCCACGGAGGTTTCACAGTTGAGCGTACCATTCTTAGAGTCTCAACATACAGCTGGTTGAAGTTTCGCGAAGGTTAAGATGCAGAAAAGAAGCCTTTAGTCGACTCTGCCACTATATGTCTCTACTAACTTCCTTCTGACATTGACCTTTGACCTCTGTTTAGAACTGCCAGGGGTCACCAAGGGGCATCTTGGGAACCTGGATGTGCATCTCCACAGGGCGGTCAGGTGGACGGTCCCTCCTGTAGGTGACTGTCTTCTCGTTGGTTGTGGGGATGTATGACAGATCCTGAAAGGTGAAAGAACAAAGCAGTCAGTAAGCAGAAGACTGGACTTCCTGACCTCTAGTGCATAATGTGTTTCAAGCTCCAAAAGTTCTGGATCCTACACTTCCCACAATGCATCTCAACAGCATGTTTTGGTAAAGCAGCATTTATGATATACGAGTTTGATGGTAGAGGTGGTTGCACAGTTATAAAGTTGGTCGTATGAGGTTTAAAAACACTGTAAACTGACAATCTTAACACTAAATCCAATAAATCTTGAGCTTAAACTTTGTTATTCAAGTCAAGATTACTTACTTGGGTAATTTTCTCAGTTTCAACAAAGTTTCTCATGAAACGTCTCTGCAACTAGTAAACTGACTTTGACCTATAAAATAAGTGGGGCACCTATTAAATATCAGCGGCTCCTGTTAGATTGATTTCTTTGAGTGGATCCAGCTTTACAATGCTAGCAAAATTCTAATAGTAGATTTCCGAATGAGAGTGTGCTATATTTTTAACATCAGCAGGACATTAAGCTTTTTGAATGAATCTGAGTGCCAAACAGATGCATCAGTCTATAATCTGCAGTGTTGTCAAGATGATCTGCAGCGAATGACTGAGAGGTTTCCAAATAATTGCAGGGGATCCAAACCAGTTCTGGCGAAAATATTTTCAGAAAATCCCCCATGTCGTAACTTCCATAGTTTCCTTCTTCTCAAAGGTGCCGTACATCATTGTAAGGTCACAAATCTGGACACTGTAGATGGTGAGCTGGGAATTGAGGGGAAATGTGAAATACAGCTGTACCTCTAACGGCAGAATCAAATTCCTCACTCCTGGTTTCAGTGGCCGTACACATGAACTAAAGAATCCAGCGGAATTAAAGTTTTCCAACTGCCTCTGAGTCACATGTTAGCCTCTTCTTGATTAAAAACCTGCTGTGCAAATGACTGCCTCCAGCGAATTTGACTTTTGAGAGCTAACCTTTCCAGTGCAGTGGTAACCTCCATCCTCAGCAACGCCCCCTGGTGACCTGCCTCTCTTCTGTAGCAGTAGCCGGGACACAGCCACCACCACGAGCCCGCACAGCACTGTGAGAGCACAAACACTCAGGAATGTTCCTACCAGTCTGCTGCTGCTGGCACATTCTGCGGACACAAGTATAAGGTTTCACTGTGGAGAACTTGGGCAGGTTATCTTTCACTGTGACAGGCAAAATATTCAGAAAACAGAGTATTGCAATATTAAAAAATCATTACACACATGCACTCAAATAAACACTAAAACATAAAACAGAAAGGCAAACAACCACAGGTGCACAGATATCTAAAGACCTTATCTATACACGCCACAAGTTTTCACATCTATAATTGTGAGGACCCTTGTGCTCCAGCCCCCACCTCTAACCACGACAACCACATGTCGTACTCAGGCCTCATCCTACATTTAATCCTAACTTTAATTTTATAAATCATGTTTAACTAGGGCCTGAACAGTATAGGATTTTCGGGGCCAATGCTAATACTGATATTAGGAGACAAGAAAATTGCAATATCTGATATATCAGCTACCATTATACGTAATTATTATAAACCGAATGTGGTTACAAAGTGCTTGTAACAAAGATATATAATGGAGGTGGGATATCTGACATTTTAACAAACTTTATTCCAAATGTCAGTGCACTGAACAGTTACACTTCACTTGTGAGTTAATAAACAACAGCCCGCCCTCTGCTGGATAAACTACATAATAACAAGGGGTGTAAGAAAATACTGATACACATTGATATTGCAATATTATATTTTGCAGTATTGTCTTGATTCCTTAAAAAAACTGTTTTGATAGTTTTCATGCAAAGATTCATGGCAGTGGTTCATTTTAGTTTTCAAAGACTATTGCTATGATATTTAGACTGCACGAAAAAATACTTTCTTTAAATTCAGATTTTCTGGATATTGTGGTGTTTATACTATGGCAGTTTTCCTAAAATAAGATTGAAAAGAAATTACAAATGATCGCAGTCCTTATGGAATTGCAATATAATGTAAAATATTGTATCGTTACCTTTCCATCATGATCTGTATCATGTATCTCATATTGGATAACATATAAGCCAATGGGAATATATCTGCGATAGGCCAATATTGGCCGACATTATCTGCAAAATGATAAACCAGTCGGGCTTTAGTCTCAAGTCCAAGAACTTTTTTAAAAAAGTGGACCAAACAGTCCTCAATATAAAAAAAAATGTCCTTAAACTCAAGTTGGTACTGTCAAAGATAGAAGTACTTGAGTAAATGTACTTAGTTACTTTCTCCACAAACACAAAGCTCAGCTTAGAAAGTGGCAGCTGTGTCAGTGGTGCTGTACTGAATAGTCAGCTGGCTGTGTATCTGCTGGGGAGCATGTGTGGATGACGGGCACATCGCTCAATACAAAGAGCCCAAAGAGTGCTCTGACATTTTGTAACAGGGTTACCATGGAGACCTGGCTCCTGCTGCACCCGAGAGGAGTGGGCGTGAGCAGGAAGAGAGTGTCCCGTCGGGTGGAGGAGGGTGAGGGGGTGAGGGGGCGCATAATGAGGAGTGCTGTTCCAAAAATCGGGAAGGCGGGGATGAACTGTAACACTTGGACGTGCAGTAAAGTGTGTGTGTCACCGCGGGCATGTGTGAGCAAGTGGGGTTTAAAATATGTATGTGTTTTTGAGTGTGTGTGTGTGTATGTGTGTGTATGTGTGTGTATGCATGCATATGGTTGTGAGAATTCAGAAAGTGAGCTGGGAACTGAAGGCAAATGTAAAATACAGCTGTAACACTGACAGCAGGCTTGCTGACTCAAACACACCAGGGTGCAGTAGTGCAATAGTAGCAACGGAAGTGACCTTGCATGTGTGTACAGTATGTGTGTGTGTGTGTGTGTGCGTATTGTGGTAATACCTGGTCTTGTGCTAATGTGAAGCTGGGTCTGACCGGACTGTGAGCTTGTCTGAAAACGATATCGACAGCTGTCGTTACTAATGTACATACATTGAATCCACGTCTCCCCAGCTTGACCTGAAACAAGTGCGAGAGAGAGATAGAGAGAGAGAGAGAGAGAG
>JAQLOL010000008.1:14227213-14257833 GCA_029783665.1 Naso thynnoides
GAGAGAGAGAGAGAGAGAGAGAGAGAGAGAGAGAGAGAGAGAGAGTGAGAGAGAGAGAGAGAGCTGAAGTGAGATCTTATTCAGTCCGTACATGTTAAGCTCCAAATCCCAGTGTAAATCCACCAGGATTGCTAAAAACAAAAAAATCAATGAGAGCAGCATTACAAGAGAGCTGCTGTGTTTTGCTGCTTTTCAGCTCTTACCTGAAAGCTGCACTAATCAATATTTTTATATTACTGGGATTATGAATCAAATTACGCATAACGTGTAATGCAAGAATTTAAAGGTTGTCACTGGTAGTGACAAATCTTTACAAATTATCACCCAACGCTGCAGCTGCCCCCTAATCCACAGAGCCTTTTTGTGTCTTTTATCTCACCGTTTTGCTTCTCTTATCAACCTGTTTCCAGCTGCACCAGGCAGCTGTTTCCAGCAGAAAAGCTCTGATAAACCCATCCTGTCCCAGCACCAAGCAACAGAGAGAAAGAGTTATCAGATAGCTGGTGAACTTAGTGGAACAATTAGCAGCTAAAGAGACAGATTTGCCTTTTAGGAGATGGTGGAGACCAAAATAGAGCCAAAAGGAGAGAGAAATAAAATTTGAATTAGATTACTTAAATCAAAAATACGTCTCCAAATGAAGGCCAATGTCGTTCTGTGTCTGCTGAATGTGTAAGCAGGAAAATAGTGTTAAGTACTTAGGCACAAATATTTTCTCACTGCACTGTGCTTTTTAAGAATCTGTACTAAAGTTGAGTATTAATTTTTTCATTGAATGTTTGTCTTTGACCCCAGCACTTTCTACTCCCTTATTTTCAAGACAGGCTTATCACTTAAGCTTCTGTGCATTTGAGGGAAAATATGAATAATTTTAATTTGCATCACTTTATCATATTTTTGAAATATTGTTTATATTTCATCTAACGTTAGAATGATTTCAGTTTAATGGTCTTAAACTTGAAGTAGCTTTGCCCAAAAACAGTCAGTACAAAATTTATTTCACACTTGATTACATTTCAAAACTCTGTACTTATTCACTACCTGAGATAAGAATATGTACTTTTGCTATCTCTAAAATAGTTTACTGTTATAACTGAGTCCAAAAATACTTAGCCAATACATTAACTCATCAAAAGCTAAAAATCTAGTTTTATGCTAGCCCCTTTTTAACATCAGCTTTTCTCCGTTCCATACAACTACAAATGGTTCGAACACCCATGTTTAAATTGTGCTCAAAGCAGATTCTATTGGTTATACCTAATACATCATCCATGTAGCCCACCAATGGGGCACAAGTGTTGTTGCAGTGCCCCGCCTCTCTTTGTGTGAGACCGTAAGACAGGTGGCAGTCTACACACTTCCTGAGAGAAAGACAGAAAGTGAGAGTGTTAACATCACTGTCAGCTTCAAAGACAAACAGTTTTGCAGGAGCTCCCATCATGCTTTGTGATTACAAACAGAAGCGGACAAGTACCAGTATGATTGGCAGGTGCTTTGGCAGGCAGGACATCTTTCACAGAATTCTCCAGAGTATCGAGGGTCTTCACACACACACTTGCCACACACACATCTACCATGCCCGCTGCAAATCAAGCCGTTGGCTGCCTGGCAGGTTGCTGTGGAGATGGGGCAACTGCAGCTATCACCTGTCCAGCTGTCCTCACACACACACTCCCCTAACACACACACACCCCTGCCTGAGAACAACATACACAAGAGAAAACATCATTAAAGAAGTAAATTAAAATAATGTAGACTTGTTTAATGAATTTTAGATTTTTTGTGATTATTGTTAACAGGTTACCCCTCACCTCCACACAGCAGTCCCCCTTCGTACGGGCAGGAGAAGTCATCTATTTCGCAGTATTTACCATAAATGGCCCCAAGTTTGCTTGGCTCACACACACACCTCCCACATTCACACACTCCCCGACCACTGCAGTCCACATCGGACCCATCGGCTCGGCAATTCCAGTTTGAATCTCTGTTAGAGTCCTTTGGTAGTCCTTGATCCGGCCTCTGCTCCTGGTTGTGGATGTCTCTTATTCCAGTGCACTGTGATTGGTTATCATCATAACAGCGCTTTGTTGTTCCACAACTGCAGAGACATTTAGAGTGGATCCTGACGACGGTGGATTCATTGTAGCCCATGGGGCGAACCAGCACTGTCACATCCTCATCTTCACCATTGTCAGGACAAGAATGCATTCCGATCGTGATGTTGAAGTAGACCTGCATTGGAAGAGGAGGAAGTTAATAACTCAGTTATGTTTTGTGTTTTTTAGCCGAGAAATGCTAGCAGCATGGCTCCATGGATGGCTATTTACTTCTGTTGTCAGACCATCACTTTGGTCAAAATATAATTACCCTAACTAGAGTCTGAGCGATATATCAGTTTGCAAATATTATCATCCAGTATTGGTCTATTGCAGATGTATTGGTATCTGCGTGTATGTTCTTCAGTATGCACCAATACTAAAACTATTATTAAGGCTGTAAAATGCTTGAACTAGTGATTTAAACTGGTGTAATTGTGTAGCTTGTCCAGCAGTGGGCACTCCATTACTTATTAACTATAAAGTGAGGCATTTACTCTTCAGTGCACTGATGTTTGGAATTAAGTTTGTTAAAATGTAAAATAACCCTGCCTCCATTACATGTCTTTGTCACAAGTATTTGATAATCATATTAAGTCGATATTAATTAATTACTTATAGTGTTAGTCGATATATCAAATATAAAAAAAATTTTGCTACCTAATATCGGTATCAGCTTTGGCTCAAAAAGTCCAATAGCATTCGAGCCCTAGTCCTTACAACTGTTGGATGGATTGGTGTAGACTTTTATGGTGCTCTTTCTTGATCACCTTAGTTTTTCAATCACTTGCCATCATAGGTTAAAAATTTCAGTTTGCCAATACTTTGGTTTGTGACCAATAACATGATAAACTCGTAAATGACATTTCCTTTATGAGCGCTACACACTGCAATTTTAACACATTATGCAACACTGATCTGAAAAACTTGGGTAAGATCTCAGATTTGATGTATGCAGACTGTGCAGTGATAACACTACTGAATCTCAGGCTACGACAAATGGAAAAAAGGCCTACTTAGTATGCCAATTTCATAAAGAAAGCCTGAGGTTGGTATTTATTAGCATGCTAACCTTCTCTGTTTGTTTGGTTTGTCGCTGGTATCACGAGGATCAGCGCAGCACATTTCCATTGGTGGTTTGGTAGACATAGGTAGTAGCAGCTGTCACATTGTGAGATAATAAAATTAATTTTCTGACATGGTCAGAAGTTTGTCTCAGGCTATCTTTGGTTGTAAGACCAGGACAACAGCTGCCTGTGACCTTCTCTCACTGTCCGCCATAGGATCACTGTTTTGAGCCACGACCAAAGATATTGCTTCATTAATGAAAATAGCACAGTGTGTGGGGGCTTAAGTCTGTACTTCGTGATTAAAACTAAGGTAATGAAAATCTACTAAACATAACCATGTTTACATTGTCATTGTGGAAAGTTGGCTGGCTGTAGTGAGCATTTAGCTCAAAGCACTGCTGTGTCCAAGAACAGTCTCTTAGAAACGTTAGCATTTCTGTGACGGTTTTGTTTTTTTTCCTCTTTGGTCAATAGGTAGGGAGTCAGTAGGGAAGGCAATATTTAAGAGTACAACCTCCCAGTCCCGACTTACTGTAGAATTAAAATTGTTGTGAATAAAAGACACAATAAAACATAGAGCCTATATCTGTTGGGTGACAAATATCCCTGGAGGGCAAGAAGGTGTAAAAACAAACTGTAGCGAAGGAGGAGGAAGTAAATCTCAAACCCATGTCTCCCAGACCTCATACCGCGACGCTGACCAGTCAACCAAAGGGTTCAACCTCGTTGGCCATGGGCCAGAGCGTTGTGTTTTTCCAGTGTCATTACACTGCCCCCTCCTTTGGGTTCTACATCTAACTCCCTCACGCCTGTGTGTGACGCATCTCCGATGGCTGAACGGTTCTGCCATCCTTTCCCACTTCTGACATCAATGTAGTGAAAGAGGAGAGAGTAAGTCTCAAACCCAGATCGTCTGGACCACAGACCACAACGCTGACCAGTCAGCCAAAGGGTTCAACCCTGCTGGCCAAGGGCCAAAACGTTGTGTCTTTCCAGGGTCGTTATAATACAAACAAAACAGACTTATCTACAATTTATTGTCAAGACTGCCATTGCTTTAGTGATCATAATCATTTCAAGAGAAGTTAAGTCTATATTAAAAAAAATATTTTTCCTCATGACTCAGATTCTCATTTAAAATGAATAAAGAAAAATGAGCTACCTCCCACTGCATAATTATAACATCTCTGATGAGAATTAAATAGTTGGATTGGTAAGCAGGAACTGAATTCCAAGTAGAACGTACGTGAATAATTATTCCGCTGATGTGGTTGGGATACTGTGCATGCCAAAGCTTTGAATCTATAGTGTGATCTTGTGCCTGCCTGCGTGATTTTAATTTGTACTTTTTGTGGTTGTTATGTTCACAAGGAGCCCAGGAAGACTGGCAACCACTTTGTTGAAGTTAATGGAGATCCATTAAAGAATAAAGGAGGGCCTTTCTCTTGATTTTTATCACCATTCTGGTAAATGTAGGTACTTTCCATAATTCACTTTAATCCACCCATGGATTAAAGGGCTGAACTCCAGTCTCTTTGTACAATGGAGTAACTATAGAGCAGTGATTGTGCACCTTAGTGTCAAAAAAAGTTAAGAGTCTCGAAAGGTTAAGAGGAGTAGCGTCAACTGCAGTTAAGGGAATGCACAGAAAAAGATTCCCAGGAAAAGCTATATTAAGCACAGAAAGGGAGTCTGTCTTTGGTTGTCACAGTTGAATATTGTTCCACAGAAGCTTTTTGTATTATCATTACTACTGTGGTGAAAAAGCTACAGTAAAAAGTCCAAAAGTACCACAATGAGCTCTTCTGCAGTGGTGCAGACTACGTAAAGCTTTTCTTGCGGTGGATAAATGAACAGGTATGAGAGCTGTGGATGTCCAGTGACCTACTTCTAAATATAAATGTCCCATTTGTTTGCATGAAGGCTTTTTATATGAGGTAAAGTAAGGATTTTAGGACAAAAAGGTCATAGAATCGCATGGAAATGTTTTCCTGTTAAACACGACCGGTAATCCGCTCAACTGGGATTATTTACCAAATCTTTAGCTCTCAGTGATGTGTGTTGCTGTGTGTTTGTGTGTTGCTCTGTGTGTGTGTGTGTGGGTGGTTGTGTTTGTACGTGTCAAGGTAATCCGATACAACCAATAAACATCTTGTGACATCTCCAGGGGCTTGAATTACGGTTTCTTAAGAAAAAACTGAATAACATTTAGATGAGTTCTTGGGCTGTGTCCACCATGTGACGCAATAACTGAGTGTTTGCCTTTGATTTTACCGTCTGGTTGGGCTGCACCCCTGAGCAGCTCTGGTCCTTAGCTGTGGATCCGTCAGGACAGAGGGGGGACACGGACACCCAGTACCTGCTGATTGCCTTGTCCTCCACTGACACCGAGACTTCCACCTCTGATAACAACCTCTGGAAGCAGCAAGAGTGGAAAGAGGTAAAAAGGCAACATTAAGTTAACCATCAGGTTTCAAATGATTATTTTACGGCAGTATCTAATATTTTTGCAAGAGAATATATGAGGAGAAAAGAGAGCAGGCTGAACAGCCACAGTTTGAAATTTTAATGAATTTTATCTGTGTGAGTGAAAAGTAATGAGGCAGGAGCGAAAAGGAGAGACAGAGAGGGAAAATGTGATTAACTGAAGTTGTCACATTTCCCCAGAAAGCCCTAATTGTTGGCCTCTCTTTGGTTCTGGAATACAGGGGGGTTTATGGGAACAAGGAGGTGGGGCCAAAAATAGCATCTTTGTTTTCATCCATGAGTAGGACACATGGTTTCAGTGGGGATCTGATAGCTGTTATAATGCAAGCTTCTGTTCAGGCTCTGCTGCTTGTGTATGCGTGTGTGTGTGTGTGTGTGTGTGTGTGTGTGTGTGTGTGTGTGTGTGTGTGTGTGTGTGCGTGTGTGTCTGCACGTATGTACGGCTGTGCACCCGGATCTGTGGATTCGGCAGATTCTCGAAGCAAAACAATGGAGTTCTGTGCCTCAGGCAAGATTATAGCCTCGACTGCTGCCAACTGAACGAACTCTCTGAGTCTCTCTCAAACACACACATGCCTAACCTCCTCATAACCTCCTGTTGTCATCTGTGTTTTTCTGTTTCATTAGGCCAAAACCATCTGCAAAAATTTGTTTACCAGCTCAAAAATGGAAGATTCTGTTAAAAGTGTCTTCAAACCACAGTCAAACCCATAATTCCTCCATAAATTTAAATTTAAACATCCAGTAGTATCACTGAGGTCCTCTTTCTGCAAACAGGAATGTGGTATCAGTTAGCTTGGCTGATTAAATAAGGCTAACAGAAAAGAGAGTTCATGTTGCCTCAGCGGATCATCTGACTAACGCCTCAACACTTTGGGCTCATAGCTGCGTGGGCTCATGCACTCAGCTCACACTGTGCTGCTGCTCTCTTCTTTTAAACCTTTCACTCGTCCCTGTCCTTTTTCTTTGTTGCTTAAAGATAAATAGTGCGACAATGAGATCTGAAAAAGAGCAAAAAGTTGCTTCTGAAAGTTGCAGAAGAAGTGGCAAGAGGTGCTTTGTACCTTATATGCATCCACAACCAGCTCTATGAGATTTGGAGCCTGGAAGAGGCCTAACTTTCCCAAGTAAGAGGCAGGCAGCAGGCGTATAAGCTCCTAGAGACACAAAAGAAGACAAGAATGAGAAACACTTAATGCTTTCAACATGATTCTGCCCTAACAGAGAAAGCTGAATGATTTTAATAAAACTACACTAGTATTACAAGTTCATACTGGGTTTACTGACTCTCACTTATTTAACACTAATATTTATGGGGGTATGTTGTGTGCACTTGTGTGGGAGACATTACCTGGTACCACTGGTACTGCTGCTTTTCCACAGCAAAGATGGAGTTTATGTGGTTCTCCAGCAGCTTATCAGACAACTGGCCCACGCTGGGATGATCCTGAAAAAGAAGACAACCAACACGCTAAATACAGAAAGTCTCTGATGTACCCCTGATGTGCAAGTATTGTCAGAGTAAAAGTCTGTATTATCCACTTTTTAAATGCCCTCCACGTTGAGTTTACACAGGCCATTTTAGCATGTGACAGTGCTGGGTTTAAAGGAAGGGTTTGACTCTTTGGGAAGTAAATTTAGTTATTAGATAAGAAGATCCATACCAGGCCTACTTTTATGGTAAATGTAAAGTTACAGTCAGCAGCTGTCTGTCCTATCTTAACTGGACATAAAAACTGTTAACAAAGGAAAACAGCTAGCTGGTTCTGTCCAAAAGTAACTAAATCTGCCTACCCCTGCCTCTAAACCAACATTTCAACATTTCAAATCAATATTTTATATCTTGTCCATTAAATCTGTACAAACAGTTGTAGTTTTACAGGACAATTTCTCAGCTGTGTGAAGAAGTTAGAATCTCTCTCTTCCTGGAGTATGACATTAAGATTTTCTTCAAATCTCAGCACGAAATCTAACAGGCATATTTGTTATAGCTCCGTCAAATTACACTTTTCAGTAAACTATAATACTGAATTGTCAAACTCATGGCTCAGTGGTTAGCACTGTCGCCTCGTGTGTATGTGACAAATACTTTTACCTTTAATCCACAACACTCATTCAACCAGCAATGGATGTAGTGATACCTGCAGTTATTTTCCCAAGACAATGAGACACATTCAGTGCCCTGTTAAAAAGTTCAGCTCTTTTCAGCCTGATTTCGCTGTATGTTTCCTTCTCCTCTCACCATTCTAGTGCTCCCCGTGTAGACATTGTTTTCCAGGTGACACAGGCCGTCGTGTGGTGTGACAATCCCAGCCAGCCGGCTGTCCAGGGCCAAGTGAGACGGCTGGTCGGTCATCAGGAGCAACAGACGCTTGGCCTCTGGTCGCCAACCCACCGCTTTCTGAAAGTGAGACAAAGAGAGAGACCAAATCATATCTGATATTATTTTATTTTTATAGACACAAATCTGTGGACTAGAATTACATGTCTTTTGATGAGTGTTTCCTGGCACGAGTGTGTATTCTGTCTCTGGTGAGTTTTGTAGACTTTCTCATTTTTATTCCCTTATATCACTAGTCAGCAACATTTAAGCGGGACTGATGTGGGAAATATGTGCATGCCTCATGTTTTTAAGGTTTACACATGTGGTAAGAAACTGCAAATGTAAACGTTTTACTCATCTGAACTACATTAGTTCCCATGGTGATCAGCTCCTTCTGTTATTTGCAAATAAAAGAAAAACAGCAGAAATTCTTCCACCAGTCAATGAGTCTCTGTCTTTATGTCTGTGACTCTTCAGAGAGTGTGAGAAAAAAAAATGGGTCACTCTCAGTCTGTATGTGTGCACACGTGTATTTTAGGAAACCCAGTGAGCTTACAAGTAGGCCTGACATAATGGAGAGTCTATTTCTAGAGTAATGACCACCATGGTGTTTCCCTGCAGACTGGTTACTCAGGGCTCCCCTGCACAGTCTGATTCACAGCCCTCCTGCAGCTATAATATAAGTAACTCTGTATGTGTGTGTCTACCATACTCAAGCAGTGGTGTCATTACTTAGTGGGATTCCAGTGGTAATGTCTAAAGCTGAGTCAGAACGTCACCATTCTCGCAGATTGTATGCCTCTTTCACTGGCATGCAGACTTGCTACCTAATTTGGAGTCAAACCTAATTTTTTTGAATTTATTGAAGAAACTCGAGTCATCTGAAACAAATCTGGTGTTTTGTTTTTGTTGCACACCTGGCACACAGCAGCTTGCAGCATAGCATCCAGTCCTCCCTCAGGGGTGTCCATGTTTCCGGAGATGCGCTGGCGTTTGATGACACGCGTGAACTCGCTCATATTTCCTGTCATGCTCAGGACGTGGTGGAAGCCGTGAGCCGGACGACAGCGGATCTCATAATCACTGGCGAGAGACAGATGCAGTACAGAGAATTTTTAATGGCAACGTTCGGGAGTGTTGATCTCCAGAAACAGCCATCAGAGCAAATGAATGTCAGGGGTCTTGTTTCTGTCTCCCAGCACAGCTCATCATCATGGCAATGTTGTGCCCTAAGAACAGATGAATTTCTGCTTGAGTCACACAAAACTGAGAACATCTTGCTCACATGCATTTTTAAATAATCACTCCAATCACCAGAACATTCTTCTTGTCTCATTAAAAGTGGAAAAAGTTAGCTGGGAAATGTAAGAAGACAAACTATCTAGATGTTAAAGACTGATTTTATTCACACAGTGTCAAGAAATAAGCCATATAGACAGAATCAAACCAACTTTTTTTACACCAATCAATAACCCATCTTAGGAGTTCAGTGTCTTACCTGCAGGGGTTGTTGATCTTGGAGGGATGCACATTGATGTAAGGTGAGACAGGTTTGTCTACAAACGAGCCGAAACCCACCCAAAGGTCTGAGGAGTGCTCGGTCATACGAAGAGACAGAGCCACACCCACCGTCTTCAGCTGCACCACAGAAAAAATGCAATCGCAGACACAGGGTGAGGAAATCCAAGGGCAGGTAAAGGACGGCACACAGGAAGAGAGAAGAAAGAGTGGAGGGATTCAAAAAACAATAAACAGATAAAGAAGCAAAGAGGAGACAGAGGGTGAGAAAGAGAGGAGAACAGAGATTCTTCATCACTCAGTTTATTCCATGTCACGGTGACCATTCCACAAGCCCTGTTATCTGTGTTTATAACTCGTGTTTGTTGTCCAACCACGAAAAAAACGACTCAATAGTTTGTGTAAAAAGATGCGATGACTCTTGGATTTACTTTAACTGTGGGAAACTCCACTCTTTCCTTTTGCCGAATTAGTCAAGTAATTCAGTACTGACTCACTGGGAGGAGCTCAGCCAGCTCAGTGTATGAACACCTACATGATCCAGGTTTTCCTGCATAGATGCTGATACGTCAACCAGGTAGTAAAGATCCACAGGATAACGCTCCAGCTGCTTCACAGCCACTACGATGCTGGCCTTTGAACCTACACATGCACACACATGCACACAAAATAAAATAGTTCTCTTTGAATACAATCTCAGAACTTTATCATGCACATACAAAAAAGGAAATAGTGCAAATCAGAGATCCATTATTTTATACTTGACTTGGACAGTGTCCATCGTCTACCTGGTCTGAGGGTGATGCTGATGTCTCCTGGAGACACTTGCGTGCGGCTGATGGTGGCGTTGACCTCCACTTTGACCTCTGACTGCTCCATGAACTCGGCTTCACAGCCCCTCCTGAGCAACGTCGCCGGCAGGTCACAGCGCTGGCTCGGGCCCGCCCCATCCAGAAAGTCCTAGAGGTCACATAAGGTCAAAAAAGAAAAAGAAAAAAAAAAGATGAATCAATGAAAACTGCCCCTCCTTCCCACAACTTTTTTGATAGATTTTATTTGCAGTTTTCAGCTTAATAATAACAAAATACAGAAAATCAAAACAGCACAGAAGACAACAAAAATAAGACTCAGAGGACAAAGCTGCCAAACGGGTTTGAAGATAATACAACTAAGCCATCCTTTAAGATGTTATCACGTTAATTGCATTTCAGGACTAAGAGCAAGTCACAATCATTGAGTTACTGTGTGAAGCAGATGAAGATTTCAAGGTTGGAAGAATGTATCCCCCCAAAGAGCTGACACTTTCTTGTTGGCTGAAAATTGCTGGTGTTTCTTTCATAAATAGAAAAGTGCTTCCTAAATGATTATTGTTTTAGTATTCGGAGGAACACTGAAGAGATAATGTATCTTATTTTTTAGCCATTGAAATAAAGATAAATAAAATAAACATATATTACTCAGTGAATGTGTTTCTGTGTTAATCACTGCAAGGTTTACTAGATAACATGTAAAACAGGAAGTCAAAACATCCCTATTTCTACATTTGAACTTGCCCAAGCTAATGGAGACTGCTCGGCCTAACTTACAAGCTTTTACTCTACTCAACTTACTGACACTCCGGCGACATACTACAAAAATCACAACTTGGTCCCCAGTATCAGGGGAGAGGGGACCTGAGCAGACAGACATTACTTTTTGACCCAACAGCAGTCAACGTCACCTGCCACCAAGACGCAAAGCGTCGACCGGCCATTTTGGACAGAGAGTACAGAGAGCGTCACTGATTGGGCAAACCGAATGGGAGCGATAGGATTTTTACCAATCCTAAATACAGAGACATGGAAAAACAAAGAGATCTCACAATACTATGAGACCACGTCACTTACTAACAGCTGCCTATGGGTATTATGACATTTTCTCCTTATAAAACACAAAGAATTATTTATATTTACCCCAAAGTTGCATACTGCAGCTTTAAGGCCAACTTTGTTACTTTTTAAGGTACTTTATACCGCCCCGCTAGCTCAGCCAGCAGCTTGACCCAGCATTGTCGCTCTATGGAAGCCCATTCTCTGTGATTCTTTCCAGTATGTGTTTGTGTGTTTTTCTCTGTAAGTCAATTTATGACCCGAAGGTACAAATATAGCTTCTTGTGATAAAGAAATGTTAAAATGGCTGTCAATGCATTTGTTTGACAATACCGTGTAACTTCAATTTTGCATGCATTTACGCTACCAGGTGGAGAGTCAGTGTACTGGGGCTGACTGGTTAAAGACCAGGTAGTTTAGAGTTTGTCAAGATTTCTTTGGTTAATTACAACCCTATTCCATACTGCCATGTGGTCTTTCTTTACTTCCCTTGCCTGCACTAATGTTGTCTACAACATCCATTCACATCATGCAGGAACACACACACAGACCCCACAGCACAGGGCTTGTGATGAATTTTTCTAATCATTTCTTTGCTCTGTAAAACAAAGCACAACAAAAGTGTGACAATTAAAGACACTTAGGTCTTTTTCATTGAAAAATCTTGGCGAAATGAAACCAGTTTCACAATGACTCATTTTGGTTTCAATTTTTGTTTCTGTCCTTTTCATGACGTCTGCGTTGAGTCATAATCTAGATCACTGGCATGGGGACTGTGACCATTCTGTATTCCTAAATTACTCATCAGTTTCATAAATCAGGAAGAAGTGCCTTTTTGTGTTTACTCAACCATGTCGAAATCTATTTTCTACATACTGGCTCACAGAGGAAATGAAGAGATTAGATGGTCCAACAGGCTTTTTCTTACTTAGCATATGATTTAATCACTGCTTCATTACTTTTTCTACCTCAAAATGGTCATTAGGCCCACAAATGCAGTACAACAAAGTCATGCCTTGCAGCTTTGGAGTGGATTAGTGACCTTTGGTACCATAAGTCTGTGAGAAACACTCACAAATACAGTGACCAGCACTGGAAACATAAAACTTAACCATTAAATGTGTTTATTTATGGCGTGTCATGGGTCTGGTTGGTATGAGTCCATTTAAAGAATGTCACATGACTGACAAGATCACCCAGATAGGAAATGAAATAGCACAATTGATTGGGATTACTAAGACTTTTAAAATAGAAAATGCTTAAGAGCAAAGAGGCGAACAGTTTTCAACAAAAAACTGTAGCTGAATATGTGACCTCGGCTTGAACTGAAAGCTAGACTGAATTTAGTTTATTTATGGCTGTCCCTGTGGCTATAATCTGTCCTGTAACAACTCTGAATACCAGATAGTTTCACAGCAACTTCCCCGGACTTTCCTTACACAGTTTACCTCCTCGCCTGATCTTTAATGTCTATAGCAAAATGCACACATGCCTATTTACAAGCACTGTTCCTGCTTCATTTCCACTGCTTTGCCGAGCATGGATTTGTGACTCTCTCTCTCTGTGTAGGAGGTTAGAGAGTTGGTGTTTGAATGCTTTCACACACCAGTGAGCCCGGCCCCACTTAATGATGTCAGTTAAGGTTAGGGTTCACATGGTGGGAAAGCACCTGAAGTCTGTAAACACACATATGTTGATTGTCTAGTCTAGCCGGGGTGGTTTGTATATGCGTGTGTGTTGTGCCTGGCGTGGCCCTGTGAGGCTTTATAGTTTCTCAGGGCTGATTCAGGGTGGGCTCTTTACGAGACAGACTGACACTGAGAAAGGAAAGACAGATACAGACGCACAAACACACAGGCAGATGCGCACTTTGAGTGAAACGCAGTGATATGTGTGAGCACCTAGACTAAACACATGGATAGAAAGTGGCTCCGTCTCTGCAGCCACATGGAAAAGCACGTATGGAAACACAAACACACAGACACACACACATGGGTCATAGGGCAAGCATGAACATGCACATTATATTCACATCTGTGGGTGGCATCAAAGCTTTAGTGTGTGTGTCATCTGAGGAATGCTGCTGAATGTCTGCCACGTTCTCACTTTTTTTTTCTCTCTCTCTCTCTCTGTCACACACACTTTTATACACATTCCTACCTCCTTGAAGCACCAGGCACACCGTGGTCCACGGCTGAGACACTCTGTGCAAGAAGTGACACTAGGAGACCAACACACACTGTCACCTGCAGAGAG
This sequence comes from Naso thynnoides, assembly GCA_029783665.1. Taxonomy (NCBI): domain Eukaryota; kingdom Metazoa; phylum Chordata; class Actinopteri; order Acanthuriformes; family Acanthuridae; genus Naso; species Naso thynnoides. The sequence goes on from JAQLOL010000008.1 coordinate 14,240,832, forward strand.
AGAGATAAGGAAGAGAGAGGAAGACAGAGGCGGAGAAAGAAAAGAAAAATGAGACAGTCGGCCAAAGATGGAGAAGGAATGGGACGAAAAAAAGGAATTTGTGATTAGCATATGAAAGAATGTGTGTGTCAACACTCATTAGCCATGCAGTGGAGCCCCCGTGGATATTTAGAGATCTCATGCACACTTTAAAAGATGGAAGCACCACTTAGCATCTCATATCAGGCTATTCAGTGTGTGTCAGCCGTGTTGTGGAAAAAGGGTTGGGGTGTGGGAACAGGTGCTTGAGTTGTAGGAGTGCTGCAATGGATCATTTCCCACTCACACACACACACGCACACACACACTCAGGGAGAACGTCTAATCATGAGTCAATCAGTGATGCTAAACGCACACAAATGCATTAATGGAGTGACACTGTGACAAATCGCTCTGGGCCAGACACTTTTATGCAACGTTAGCAGAAACACACAGAAGGGATGGAGAATCTGAGGATTTAACAGGGTGACAAAAGGCCCAAAATGGACTTTAGGCAAACTGTAGCGGGATTAATGATTCATTGAAGTGATTTATCTGCTGAGATTCAATTTCCCAGGGCCTTTTCAGTGAGCTACAGGGTTGGAATGTAGGACAGAGAAAGGCTGCAGGTCCTAGCGTCCCTAACATCCCACTAACAAGCCACTCTGACCCAATTAGCACCCCTGGCCTCCGGCAATCTCCTGAATAGTGAAGCATTTAATTTCCAATTATAACTGATCTATATATTCTCAAACTAGAGGAGGATGTGGTGGAGGCACTGAGCCACTGGACTGTGAGTTTAGAGGTTTCTCTTCAAAAATGAATGGATACAGTTCATAATTACCCTAAAACATATAATACAGACAGAGAATATGATCCTAAAACGCTCATTAAGAGGCTCTCTCATAAAGATCTAACAGGAGTGGGGAAATCAGTCGACCCCCTGTAGGGAGCACAGATGGGCGGGACTGGAGCTGATGTTGCGCAGTGATTTCTTGACAAGACACAAGATGTGGGCTAATTGCTATGATGTAATTGGCCTTAATGAGCCTCCACTCACCGGTACCGGAGGCTTCTGCGCAGACAGCGACCACCAAACAGCAGAGCAGGAGACACAGAGGGACGCTGCCGTATGTGTGGAGCCCGGAAGTCATATTATCCTATCCACACCGGGAGGACGACCCGTGCGAAGCAGCGAGGAGTACAGCTACTGGAGATGAACCGGGGGAGACCGGGCACCGTGCGTCCGCCGTCGCGCGAACAATAGCCGGGAGTGCCGGACCGAGCCGCGGGGCATTGTCGTTCACCCAATAACCTTCTAATCCCGGAGAGGTATTCACATCCCCCGGGTTAAATCAGCTTACAAGCGCGCTCCCCCGTGGACCACGAGAGGAGGTGAAGCAATTGGTGAAGTGTGGCGGCGGCGACGACGACGGCTGCGGCGCAAGTTCCTCCATCTATTTCCTTCAGCCGCAGGTGTGCGACGTGTACCCGCGTGCTTCCAACAACGGACCTCGTCTCACAGCTGATGGTAAAGTCTCATCCCGGGACAGAGCGGAGCTGAGTTGTACACACATACACACGAGTACTACTAAGCCAATGTTGCGTTCAGCCGGTGCGCAACAACATTCTAACTGAACATCCCACACTAAAGCCGGGAGAGTAACCGTGTTTTAACCGCTGTACTGACTCAGGCAGGCGGTGCCATGGAAACGACGCTTCGGTATCAGAGAGGAGGAGAGAGAGTTAAAGAGGGAGGGAAGAGAGACATATAAGGAGAGAGAGAGAGGAAGAGAGACGTAAAGTGCTTACTACAAGGAGTTGAGGTGGGGTGCATTCCAAGTGAACCATGGCCTTGAATTGAAGACTGATGTTTAAATTGCTTCTTCAGGGAGCTGTTTAACAGCATTGAGGGTTTCTGTGTGTGTGTGTGTGTGTGAGTGAGGATGGATGTTGGGGTAGAAGGAGTACAGAGGAGGGGGTCAATAAAAGCAGAGTTTTTACAGAGGGGCTCACAAGCTGGTGTCAAGGAGGAGGGGGGTTTTGGTCCATTGTGCATGGATTCCAATGACATGGAGTAACCTTGCTTTGCCGGCTGCTCTGCTGAGTAGAGGCCAAAAGCTTTGCTAAACAACTCTACATTTAAAGCAGGAGGAAAACAGAGCCACGCACAGACAAAAGACACAATAGTCTACCATTTCTGGCTTGATCCTGTGCTTGTCTCCGGTAGAGGTCTACCAAGGAAAGTGGGCATGTTTTGCTTGGCACGCAGCCTAAAAAGTGATTGTGAGCATGCCAACAGTCACAACCAGCAGCAGTAAGCTCACCCAGCATACACACTCACACACAAGTCCCTTATCTACTCTGTTTGACCCCATCTGTGCTCTGGAGCCTGGAGCCGAGCCAGCTCCGCCTCTCCTCTCATTCATTCACATAATTTGTCAAATGGGAATTTTTCGAGGGGGGGAGTGCCAACACCTCCCCGTGCATGCCCTCTCAGCAGTCACTCTCGATTATGGTAATGATGCAAACACGTACCATGCTCTTTTTTTTAAGCGTGTGAAACATCTCTAAAATTCTGATTCCAAGCCCCTCCATTCATATAGGCCTTTTCCACCAACATGGAACCTGTTCTGTTTTGGCTGTTGCACCTAGTTTTAAATCGATTGAAGCCAAAAATAAATTGGTTTGGACCCCAAACTGTGGTTCCCTGCCAGGACTAAAAAATATCAAGTTTTCCTTGGCCTGAGGTGGGAATTATAATGTCAAGTTTCAGAGGTTGTTGTGCATTGTGGGATGCCCTCTGTTAATGATGATGATGCTTCATGAAGATGCTTCAATAGAATTGGTTCAAGCACCAGATCTAATTAGGTGGAAAAACAGCTTCATAGACGCTACTCTTCCCAGGCCAAGTCTCTTTTCTCTGGGTTAGGGTGGTGGTGAGGGTTGAGAGGGGCTCTGGTGGCAAAAAACATAGATCTGTCCTCTTCTTCTAAACTTGATAATGGCCTTAAGTGTAAACACTCCCTCGACCTTGTCAATATTGCTCAATATCAGCATCTAATGATGGCTGTCGTCATTGTAGAACTGACACGAAACACTGTTCTCTTTCATTCCTCCCCCACCTTTTTAACCTTCCCTGCCCTCGCTCCTCTCTTCTCGTTCACTCCCCTCGGAGTGTTTATGTTAGCAGTCGGCTGGGCTTTCCATCACGCTGGTCTGGTCTCATCACTCTCCAAACGCAAACACACACATACACACACACACACCCTTGTTCATGTCCACTTCAGAACCACCGCCCGCCCTCTGACACCTGCTCAACTTTCTTTCCAAATCACCCTTTTCAAAGTCTACTCTTCTCGCCGATTTTCTCTCCCACACTCGCCTCTCTGCCACACATTCTTTGGCTCAGTTAACACAAGGACAAAGTAGGGGTCAAAGGTGATCCGAGAGCCAAATGGGGATTCCCACGCAAAGACACAAACCAGTTACCAAAGTGCAAAAAAGTGACATTTGAGGAGATTTTCTCTGAAAGTACATTTTCTGTTTGTGTATCTTAATGTCATTTACTCTGGGGGAAAACCTGACTATCACACAATCATGAATTATTTAGCAATTCATTTCTCTCCCCTGAAGCACAGCATTTTTCATGATTTAATTATAAACACAATCAGTGTGAATTCCCCTTTGAATCTGTTTGTCAACATCTGGCATTTAGTGAACAGAATATTTCCCCCTCATCACCACCATCCCACACTTACATGAGAACAGTCACACACGTTCGGAACATTTATATACACATGCACTGTTTTTGTTTTCAGAGCAGGTGGAGTTAAGACTATCAATTTCTGCTGCTGTCAAAGCTGCACGCCCAAAATAAAGAATGAGGTAATAGATATTTAAATTTGGCTACTGCTATTACTCAGACTCAAATGTACAGACAGACACATTTCATTTTGTGACATGTGAAAGTCCAGAAATAGCACAGACGAACCCCTCTTCCTGTTTCTGTGGGCTTGACTTTTCATGTATTTCTACTGATTTAGTCACGGAGTCTTCTCTATGGAAATTCTACATAGAACTGAAATTTTTGAGGTGATAGCAGAACAGTTGTTTGTACAGACAGTCACATTGTCTGGTTGGAGTCCTCGTGCTTCCATTGTTACCACTTCACTATTTTGAATGTCACAGTGGGAACAATTTATAGGCTGTTGTATGAACAAGATCTCAGCTGCTTGACTACAGGAATGTAGAATGAAGCGATAATCTGTTTTTGCTCCTGTCTGTCCATGTAATGGGCCAATAGTCACTTTGGAATCATTTTTTTATGTCAGAATGGGATAAACAGTAATTATCTGTGATGTTCGAAACAAACACTTCAAAACCAAAAACAGAAATTGTTTTGTTTTGTTTTTTTTTAAATCAGTGCTGTCTGACATCTGTGGGACTGAAAAAGCCAAGTAATGTCCAAAAACATTTTAGTACTGTAGTTTTAAAATAACTTTAATCTTAATGGAGTAAATCGTGAATTTATTCGTTCACACAGCTTCACTTATTTTCATTTACAGATTTGGTGCACAACTATGCATAAAGCCAGAAAGGTGCAATATTTCAGATGTTTGATGCTGAAGTCATTCAGAAGTATTTAGATTAGTTTTTTTTCTAATCCAAAGGATAATGTTACGAAAAACTGCCTTGTGATTTGCATTCAGTGAAGTACATTTCCAAGTAATCTGACCCAACCCTGAGTAAAAACACATGTCATCCCAGGCAAAGATGTGGCACTTTAATGTGTTTTTGATTTTAACACAATAAAGATCTACAACAGGTGATTGATAAGATTGTGGCCTAAGGTAGAATGAGATGATTTATACAGCTCTCATTACATGCACAAGGTCAACTCTTCAAGTGTTTGCAGAAATATTTAAGTTCATAACTTTTGTAATTCTTATGTTTCAGTTAATTAAACATTACAAGTCAGCACTTTCTGAGAAAATTGACAACTTTAGCCTTGGTACAGACTTACAGGAATGTGGATTAGAACTGATCAAACACTTGCCCTTTTTTCACCTGATTTGTCACCGTCGGGCTTCTACCTCTTCCACAGGATCAAGAAGGAGCTTAGTGGTCTCCACTTAAACAGTAGTCTCTATTAACAGCCTCTAAATTCACTGAATGTAGAATCTGAAGGAAAGGGAGGATGATCTTGGTACCGGAGAAGCCCTGGTTTCCGGTTGTAGTCTTTTGTAGTCTGCATAAATAACGGCGGACTGTTAACTGTTAACGGTGTACAAACTGGCTACTTGTGAAAAGATCCGCTGGTAGATGTGGTCTCTCAACTCCAACTCCATTCTCGCGTCGGACTGTTAACAGTTGGACTGTAAACAGGGAGCGACATGTGGAGAAGGAAGTCGGAAATGGAAATTCACCTCCTCCAACGGTAGCCCAAGAATAATGGGGTTTGCCCCCAGAGGCTGTATCACTGTCTGCCGGAAGTCAGATGGCGAATGCAGCCGATGGGTTCCAAGATTGCTTAAACAGTGATGATGACATCATCCCTGCTGTGAGCGGCTTTCCACGATGCCAACTTCTACAGAACACTTATCTATATGCTCCACTACTGCTAGACTAACTGTGTAAATGTAGGAGGTGACTTTGTAAAAAATAAATGCACTTGGTTTTCTAAAATTGATGCTCTCAACTTGAGGACATGAACTTATCAATCACACCTCATATGGCACCATGGAGTAAGATATATCAGGTTTTGCACTGGCTGTAGACAAACTTTTTTTTTCGTGTAATTAGTTTACACTATGCAGTTGGGCTGTAGTGATACTAAATTATTATCAAGACAAACAATTTGTTATATCTGTAGAAAAAATGCCATTAGTCACATTTATCTTCAGTATTGTTTATTGTTTTATCTTTTATGTGTGTAACCATGACTGGATGAAAGAACAATTGACCAAAGCATTAAGGTGCATAACTTTGGCCTTGTGATTATTTTACAACTTATGTAATAACTGTAATCAACTGGATCTCCTTGAACTTTAGACTTTAGTCCTTGCTTATCATTGATCTTGCGATAACTTTAGTGGCAGCAGTGGTGGCAGTCAGTGTCTTGGAACGACATCAGATATGCACTTTGGTGTAACCTCTTTTTAAATATCACCTCTTACATAGACACAAAATGTCAGAGACTGTTTGATACAATCAATGAAGAAAAAATCCCCCACCTTCTTACAGCAGTTGTACTGTTTTCACGTGTTTTTCCATGTTGAGACCACAATACCCATAAACCTGCTGCTTACTGCTGCAAAAACATTCATGCTGCTTGACCAACTTCCTCCCCTATCTTTCACTTCGCTGAAGACTACAAACATCTCATTGAATTAGCTTCACTGCCTACCAATATTAGCATATTGGAAAAGTTTCTCTGTGGCAGGACAATACTTTTTAATGGGAAATATAACTTAAAGATGTCTGAATTGAGATATATATTTCAGAAATGGAACAAACAGGGTTCATTTGTGGTTTCATGGTTGTAAAAAAGCATGCACTTGAATTTTTAAAAACATCTGTTTACGTCCTCTTGGACATGACCAAGGAAACCCCGTGGTCCCTACAATGTCAGTGCTGAAATTTACGTTGACCATCAGTGGCCTTGTGGTCCAACGCATTCACGTACAGACGCAAGCAGACACCAATGCTTCACTCAACCACAGCCAGACTGTCAGCACATAACAGGCACTTTGAGACCACAGTGATTACAAAACCAAATCTCCCAACAACACTCCAAAATGACTCAGTTCTTTTCAGGATCAGATAAAATGACAAAGAAACCCTTTTGTATCCTGTTATTTTGTACAACTCAATGTACAGGTGGATTTATGATGGGTGTTATGTATAACCTCTAAAGGATGAACAAAAGTGCTTAATGGTGCTTGAAAATTCATGCTTACAGGAGAAGTACAAAATTTTGGAAATGTGCTTGCTCGTTTTCTAACCATGAGTTAGATGCCAACATTGATGCCACTTCTGTGTCTTAGCACAAAGACTGGAAACAAGGGCTCACATCTACTGTGGCTCTACCCAAAGGAACAAAGTTCATCTTACAACACCTTTAGTAGTAATCTCTCCTAGATTTTGTGCAAGTAAAGACTTTTTTTTCCCGTTTGTCTGGCCAGGTAATCATCATGTTTAGATGGTAACCCAAGACCCACGAAAGATCTCGCCAGAGTGGTTGTTTTTACCTAAACCATGACATCTCTCTAACCCTAACCAAGTGTTTTCTGTCCCTTACCAGATCTTAACCAGAATCTTCTCAAAATATAAAACAAATTAAGTTTAATCAAAGTGTACAATGAAAAACAATGCACACACAAATCTCACTTTGACTCCCCAGCAAAGACTCCAGGAAGTTGCTCATACTTGTTATCATGAATCTCTATCACAGAGCACCGTGTGATCTAAGTTTGTTATATGGTTTTTTTGGAGTTGCCTGGGCTGGCAGAACATCTAGCTTATCTTTACGTCACAAAGATGAAGAGAGCTGGTGCACCCAAAAGACAGAACACTTCCTCTCCGTCACATGTGAGAGCTGTGGCGGATATTAAACTGCTGAATAGACCCTGAATGATCACTGGAAACGGACAGGATCAGCTGCAGCCTCATTTTGTCTGTTGAGATGGTTGTCACCACAACATGTGGCTGGCACATCTTGACTTCACATTAAAAATACCCAGTTTTTACGGTGGAAATGGGAAGCAAACAGGTCTCGATCTGTGGTCTGCTGCTTGGCACCTGTCTGTCAATTCACCGCAGTCCCCTCCTCCTCCAGATGAGAAAGTCAGCTCTTCTACATTTGTTTTAACTACTTCACTTTGACAGGTATTATAGAAAAAGGATATGATATGTACAAAACATTAAAATTTCAGATTTCTGTGGTTTGCAGCATTTTTTGGTTGCTTCATTTTACAAACATGAAGACATTAAACCAAAAGACATCTGATAAATAAAAAGTAACGTAGCAAAACTCCCTTAAAAAAGAAAAAATCTTTCTGTCTTCCTTTCATTGAAACCATGTACAGTAGGGTGACCACCTGTTACTGTAGTCTTCATGACACATTTCCGTAACCGGGACTCATTTGTCCTTGAAATGTGAAAGTGAAATGAGAGAACAGAGTGTCTGGTGAGCCAGGTTATCTATTCTCCACATCATGCCCTTTTCTGCTCACCAGGGAGTCTTGGAGAGTCCCTGATTTTCTCACCCTAATCCTGGGTGCCAGCTGCTGTGCGCTTTGTTACTGTAATTCCATCAAGGTCAGAGGAGCTGCTCTCCAGCTCAGTGCTAGCCTCACTTTGAAAAGGAAACAGAGAGGGGGAGGCAGGGAGGTCACTGGTCTCAAGGACTTTCAGCCACAGCGTCTGTATTCGGGGGAATAACACATTTTGGACTGCAGGGCTGCAGCAGGGAGGAGTAACAATGATATACCATCCTGTGGTTCTGTTTGCGGTCCAGTCCACACGTACACACCCACATTCACCACCGGCTCCTCTGAATCTCCACCCAGGTTATATTTCCCTGACACAACTGTGTGGCTGCTTGATGTGAAGTGAGCCAACACTTGTGTGGAAATCAGCTCCAATTTCCAGGTAATACACCCGCTATCCCTGCAACCCACGTTCTGCTGCAGATGACTAATGTGGTCTGAGTGTGGCTATTCAGTCCATTTCCCACTCAAGGCTGCGGAGTAACAGGTTGTGTTCCCTGAAGGCAACATAATTATAGATTTCACCTGCAGGAATATGTGGTTTAGTGTGTATTATGGTAATTTGGATACAAACACAGTTATTTGAGGAAACATATTCACACAGATAATTTGAATGAATCAAGGGGCCAGAAGAGAAGAACTTAAGCTAATGCAACTATTCTTTATGGATGTCCTCACATTTTCTGTGAGGCAAAGATCATGTTACGGGCAGAAAGGAGTATGGAATATCATGTTCTATCTTTCAGGCAGTAATTTACCATGGTCTGTGCCAGCAGTGACTAAAAAAAACCCCAAAACACTTGGAGAGCAGTGATGGCAGAAGAGAATTAACATTTTTGTGGCCTTGTTAAACAGTGACAGTGGACAAAATGCTTTAGAGAGTCGCACAAACTAGAATAATAGAGCTAGTGTTACAAATGTAAAGGCAGTGTCATTGTCAGGAAAAAGATTTGGGAAAATCCAAACAGATCATAATCTGGATTAGTCTTCTGCTTCACCTCCCAGCAACTCTTCCTCCTTTCTTCCAGGCAAGTGATAAATCACACAGTGGGTAGCTGACATCAGGGACAGTCAGTACTGTAAACAATAAGCTAATATCTAGAGAAATACAGTCAAAATTTCACTAGTTTAGCATAGTAAAAGCAAATTAGCTGCCAATTCTTTGATGTGAATTTAAAAGCATTTGTTATCTGCCCAACAGGCTAATTTGAAATGTCAGCTCTGATTGCATAGTTCATAAAGTAGGAGTGTCTCAAAGCAACAGGAACACAGCCTCGTTTTACTGCATGTGTTTTGAATGCTGATATCTGAGTGAATTACACAGTGTAGTTACTTCAGATATTTTATTAGCTATTAAGATATATTGTTATTTAGATTTTGTGTGTCAGCGCTGGAGAAGGGTCAGGCTGCATCTATTATCTTTCCGCTGTGGGGAAAAAACACACTGTCTTGTTTGTATTTCTTTAAATAAATCAAAATCACCTCCAGCGGCACTGAGCCCACAACGCAGCAGTGTCCCTACAAAATTGCAGCAAGCAGAGTGGAGAGCAAAATGGCAAGTCTAGGCTAATTATTACTTAGGTATTAAAGTTGGGGTAAGCAGTTTATTTTTGGTGTCATTGTGCAAAAATTCCATGATAACCTCTCAGCATATTGAAATTCAGGCGGTCTGAAAGAACACCCGACTTCTGCACCTCTCCTCAGGCACTGTTTGACCAATCACAGGTCATTTCAGAGCATGCATGTTCCTACTAGCTGCTCTATGCTGCACTTCTTAGCGACAGGTGGCGTCCTCGTGACCTGATTGGCTGTTGAAACAAGTGACATGTTATTTGTTCTAAAACTGGCCTCTGGCCACTTGACAAACTGAGTTGCAGGCGGCACCGTCAGCCGGTGTGAGTTGCAACCGTTTCATCTCGTCATGATTCTTTGGTGTAAATTGGCCTTAAAAAAGAGAGCGACAACAAAAAGATAAAAGACAAGTCGGAAAAAAGAGCAGGGCAGGAAGGGTACAGTGGTGTAGTTTTCCTAAGAGTCTCATGTTAAATCTAGCTTGATTTCCAAACGTTGCATAAGCCCATTGCATTCTAGCAGCTTCTTTTGGACAAAAGTGGAAGTGACACAAGTGCCTACTGTCGTAAAGATCTTTGCTGGCGTGTGCCAGGCTGGCGGAAGGTGAAAGCGAGTGAAAGCGAGATTGCAGGATGAATCACAATGGGGTAATGTGTTTATATGTGACTAAGAAATAAGTTATAAGCCAGTTGTATGGCAGTGATGTCCCCCGAGACATATTACCTTTCGGTCATAATCACGGGCATTAATAGTAACTGCGTAAAAATAGCAGTCTTTTTTCACAATATGTATATTTTAATATTATTTTTAAACCTTATTGTAGAAGTACACAGACAAAACAGACATTTCCAAAGGTTTTTGTACAGCTTTTAACTTTGTAACTTGGTCTTATCTTAAAGGAATGGGAGCACAAAACAAGCCAGGAGGAATAAGGATGTGATTAAAAAAACAAAACAAAACAAAAAAAGCAGTTGCTTTTTCTCAGCAGCCAAGTGTGTCACAACAATAAAGAATTTTGCTTGGAACAACAGAAATGTCGGTAAAACAGCAACAACACACACTGTAACTATGCACTGTTGTAACCTGCACTGTGTGCATTATAAAACACATTGGTATTCAAACAGGCAGGTCAGAGGGAGAAAGAGGTATACTTGGAGTACTGGGAGTATAATAAGAGTACTGGGATTAATGTTTCTTCTGTTGCTCAGTATCCATTGCATGTATCGTCCTTCAGTCGACTGTGACCAACAGTCAGTTATTCACTCTGGGAAACAGCAGCTCCAGGAATCTATCACATCATCTCTACAACTGTGTGTGGGTGTTTGCATTCATGGATAAATTTATTTGTCTAAGCAGAGTTTATTTGTTATGTGTGTGTCTTTGTGTGTGTGTGTGTGTGTGTGTGTGTGTTTGTCCCTTGCTCTGCTTGCGTTCATTCATACATGTCATCCTTCCACAGAACTGCTCATCCACAGTTTGTGTTTCAGCAGTTCTCTGATCTTGAGGCAGATTTGCAAATACCAAAGAAGCCTGAATCTGCTTTCAGAAAGGAAAAGAGGAGGGATTGTTTTTGTTAAAACAAACTGCTGCAAGTATCAGTATGAATCTCAGCCTTTGATGCTTTGTGTTATACTTGAGGGAGTCAGCTAGTGTGCATCTATTGACACAATCCCCTGCTTTCCTCCGTTTCTCTCAAAAACACGTGAACACAAGCACACAGCTGCAGTAGTGGACTTTGGACTGACGTCCTCTGAGAGAGGAGGGAGTTTCCTTCCTGGGTGAACTAGTTTCTGTGTCATTCAGTGGGCTGCTCCTGTGGTCAGGCCAGAAGAGAAGTGGAGAATGAAAACATCAAGGCAAACTTTTCACCTTCACAGTGGACACAAACACTCATGACTTTGATCAAAATCTGCTTCACTCCTACTTCATAAAGTACAAACGTAAATATAGTTGGTCCTTATTGATTTACTTACACAATGCACTCATTAAAAGGGTGTAAATGGAAACGCTTTCGCTGGAACAATAATATATATGTATTTTTAAATCATCATAAATAAACAGTTCTCTTGAGTGGAAGAAGTTCTCAGATTTCTTTTTTTTTCCTATGGAACAAAAGTACAAAGCAACAATGTAATAACACTCTAATACTGTTATCTCTGGAAGGGATCATGTGTTTGGTCTTGTGTGTGTGTGTGTGTGTGTGTGTGTGTGTGTGTGTGTGTTTGTGTGTGTATTAGGCTAATCTTCCATACCACTGAATACATCAGTCTAATATATATGTGTTTTGTGCACATTAATGGCTCTAAGCCAAATTAACAAATTTATTGACTCCCTTTTTAAATTTTATTTATTTATTTATTTTTAACCTCTATTGCCTTCTCTCTATGCATTCCCATTAACCAGCCAGTAGGGGACGCAATTGATCACAACTGCTTCATCCATAAGTCTTAGACACACCTGGTGGAGATCTACACTCAACTGAGTGCCCTGTACAAGATTGTGACTGTTGCATCAGTGTTGTAGCTACAGTCAGGTTGTTTGTTCCAGTGGTTCCCAAGCTGGGGACGGGGTCCTTGCCAAAGAGTCACAAGATTAATCCGACTGCTCTGAGATTATCAGTGTTACAGGAAAGAAGATAAAGTTCTGCTACACAAAGTTATTAAAACGGAACCTGATTAGTTAAAGGGTAAAACATTCCTGTGAAATTCCATCAACTCACAGACGTCTTAAACAACAGCTACCTTGAACCTGTGGCTGTGCTCGTCTCACTTTACACGCAGTTACTTAGTCCATTGCACCTTGTTCATGTGGGACACCATGTGTGCAAGCAGAAACTGTTAAGCACTTCAGTGTTGTTAGTAATGGTATGTTGTTTTTTGCAAGAAAATCTGTTTTATGTTATTGCTTTAGATTTAAATGTTTAGTAAATTCATCTCTTTTTTTTTCAGTAAATTAATTCTTTTGTTTGTTTGTTTTTTTAAAAAAGTTAAAACACCACAATTCCTCTAGGCCTATTTCCAGTCTCTGCATTGTGAGGATTTGATGCTTAATTTTAATTTTTTTTAAATTGAATGCATTTGAGTTTTGAACTCTTGGGTAGACTAGACAGGACAAAAGTTGTTACACAGTTTTATTTGCATCTTATAAATTAAATGCTTAAATCAATTAATACAAAATAATTGTCGGATTATGAAATAAAAATAACTGCTGGTTTCAGCTTCATAGTACAATCTGTCCACAAGTTTTTCGACTAATTTGTAATCTGCTACATTTTTGTTTTGGAGCTGATGTGTAGTATTATTCTTGTTGTGGACATTGACAGACTCTGGCTGTGTGACAGGGCCCTCTTGTGGTGCCATGTTAAAAATAGAAATCATGGCATGATGGGAGGAGACTGGAGAAAGTAATCCTTTTCTCCTTTTTTTCAATTTCATACTGACATAGAGACATTTCAAAGGGAAATTCAAACAGGAAGTAGTGCTTCTTTGTCTTTGATAGTGATGTGATACGAATTACTGTGACTTGACAGCAGAGGTGGCAAAAGCACATACATTCCTTACTTAAATAGAATTACAGATACATAAAAAGAAAAACACTGGAAAAAATAGAAGGACTAACACAACTTTTTTATTCAAGTAAAAATAAAAAAGTACAGGTTCTAAAATTTGCTCAAAGTATAAAAGTAAAAAATATCCCTCTGAAGACATTTCTCCAGTGCAAAGCTGGCTGAACCTCTCGTCATATGAATTTGAAGCCTGTAAAGCCTATCAAATTTATTTATTTTGTTGTTGTTTTCTCTCAGTTTCTCTGAATTTGGTATTTTATCACTCCACTTTGATATCACCTTCTCCACTGGTTTAGTGTTTTGTTTTGCATGTGTTTTTCATTTTACTGTCATATGTTAATATGTACTATGGCCTTTTTGGCGGTTCTGTCATTCACTTTGACTGTAAAGCACTTTGGGTCAACTTAACATAGGTATGCTGACATTTTGTGTTGGTAAAGTGTCCTGCGCGCAGCCATAAGTAAACTAAACTAAAGAGCCTGTTTTGAAAATGTAACAAGTAAAACATCCAGATTTGAGGAGTGTTCTAGGGAGTAAAATAAAAGTGGTCAGAAAAATAAATACTCAAGTGAAGTAGAGATACCTGAAAAATCTACTTCAGTACAGTAACGAAGTATTTGTACCTTGTTACTTCCCACCTCTGTTTCACAGATACAGGTCAAAGATCAGGGTAGCTTGTAGAGCTCATAAAGACTCAGAGAACAAAAAATTGGCTCAGTAACCACTCACATGATTGTACAATAAACATTTTAGAGGCCATGTTTCAAGGTTTCAGCTGTCAGTAGTGGAGCTGAATCAGGCAGGCTCACACTCTGCTTACTAATCCGTTCATCCCTCCATCCATTAGAGGCCAAGAAGGACGTGGTGTGGCCGGTGTTCAAGTGTACAACCTCCTTCCTGAGGATGAAGAGAGAAAGATCCAATTTCACCGTCACTGGAGAAAAAAGGCCACTGACTCACATACACTCCTCCGACTTACTGGCGTTTGTGCATCTTTGTGTTAATTTGTGTGTGTGTGCTTGTGTGTGCTTTGCAGTCCCTGCTGCAGAGTGTTTAATAGTTAATAAGAGACTTGTTTACTTGGCAAAGTTGCTGCCCACACAGCAGATGCTGCTCAAATGCTGAGAGGTACAACTTTGGAAAAACAGGAAGTAGCTACAAAAGATTGTTTAGCTACTTTAGTGTTGACACAAAGGCTAACATACGGCATTCAGCACTCATTGTTTATGTGTTTGGAACAGTTTAGAAAATATTCTTGTTGTTTCTGAAGCAAAGAGGGGGAAATGTTAGAGAAAAAGAGGATATGAGCATCTATCCAGGGAAAACATTGTAGGCCTTATAGAATGGAAGATGGTGTTTCCCAACACAAACTCTTCATTTGAATTTAATTAAACCTACATTGAACAGATATACTGCTCTACTTTATGTCTCAGCTTTCAATAAACAAACACTTGACACCAAGAAAATGAATCCTCCTCATCCATCTGTCTCTTTATTAAAATGTTTCCTACCAGAAACCCCTCCAGAGAGATGGCACGTTGTCTGGCTCGCATAACTCATCAGGCACACATACTGACATTTTCCTCACATCTGCTTACTTAAGTCTGTGTTAGTTCTGCCAGTGAGATGACCTACAGTAAACTTTTTGGAAACTTCTCTGCGTCTCTAACTCCCTGTTTTTGTTTCTTTGTTTCTCTCTAGCACAGCTGTGTGCTTCTCTCTCTTCTCCCTCTTGCTCTCTCCCTGTAGTCTCTTTTCACTCAGGCCTCTTCATGCCAAATCATCATTTTGTCTATATTAAATAAATATTGTAGAAAGTATCTTAAAAATGCGTGACAACCTGAGATAAAAAGAACATGATGGTCAAAATCCTTTTTCACATTAATATTCAGGCTAGGAAGGCAGCACTTGTAAGGAACTATTTTCCCTGGTGTAATAACTTTTGTCTCAGCAACTCCTCTTACTCTCTCTCTCTCTCACTTTGACCAAATAAACACAAATGTTCTCTTTACAAGGATGATTACCTATACCTAGCAACTTGTCCTGTAGTGTTTCTAGATCCTGTTTCAACTTGAATGGTAATGAATGGGGTTTAAAAATGCAGTCTGAGATCTACTAAAATATACACATGGTCGAATTTTGACAACAATGTCTGCAAATGTTGAAAATTTAAAAAAAGACTGGCAAGATCCTCTAAGCTGTGTGTGTGTGTGTGTGTGTGTAAAACACTGACATCCTAATTGTCATAATATTTAGACTGTCAAGCAGATCTCAAGATTCACAGTTATTATTTCTTATGCCTTAAAGCGAGTTAATGAGTTAAATGTATTGATGTGTTTTACTAATCAATGAATTTATGTATGTGCAACTTCAGTCATCATGCAGAGGGAGGGAAACAGTAAAGTTAAAGAATGTCTGATTGGTTGTAGAATTTACATATTGTATTATGTACCTCATACAATTGTTTAAAAATAAAGAAGTCACAAAAAGTCAAACTCATTGTGTATTGTGATACAGATGCTGAACCCTTCTGAACTTCACTTTTGTGACATCTATTTGTTAAGCTGATTAACAAGTTTTTTTCATTTTATTCATATTTTTGTACTTAAAATCTAAAATATAGGTCAGTTCAACAGTAAAAGCATATAAACCAGAGCTGTCTTCATTTAACAATAGGGTGGGAACAACATCCTTGTTGTATCCTGTGCATTTGTTTTCTCTGTCAAGTTGGTTTATGCATGACTAAATGTAACCTAGACAAAATAAACACCTTTTAATGACAGGTGAGCATGCAAAGACACAGATGTTCAGCATGGCACACAAATGAACAAGCAGGTGCAGTTTTACTTGTAACTCACTAAATCATATTTTGCCGTGGGGGTATTTCTTTTTTTTTTTTTCACTCACTCACTCCTCCCACTCTTAATTACAATATATGTTTATAACCTTGTTTTGTATTTTGTAGAAAAGAAAGCATAAATGCTAAAAATGCTTATGTTTTTAGAGTTAGTTTTTTTTCTGTTGGGTCTTTTTTCAAACTGTGAATATTTGACAAAGCTGCAGTAAAAACAAGGTTCCAATCAACTTAAAGCTGATCGGTGGTCGTTGCTGCTTCTCTTGGCACTTGTAACGCATAAAGTCAACCAGTTATGGTGATATAAATATATCTCTTTGTATAGCCACTTCTCCTTTGGCAGTCTCCTTGGACATGTTTGCACTGTTTGTTCTGGGACATATAAGAAGAGTATCGACCCTGCAGAATGTCCGCAAAGTGCTCCAGCCTCATTAGGCACTACCTTTGACTGTTTAACACACATTTGACTGCTAACAAGCACCTTTCACCTCTGACTAATGACCTTGTCAGTGGGACAATACAGTTAGGAAAGTCTCCACATTGATTTCTGCTATAACAACCACAGCCACAGGCCTCTGTGCAGTGTTAGCTGCTCAACTTCGTGTCTAAAAATGTCCACAGGGAGGAAAGACTTTCATTCTGTGAGACAGCACACACACACACACACACACACACACACACACACACACACACACACACACACACACACAAAAAAAAAAA
>JAQLOL010000008.1:14303576-14313576 GCA_029783665.1 Naso thynnoides
GTGTGTGTGTGTGTGTGTGTGTGTGTGTGTGTGTGTGTGTGTGTGTGTGTGTGTGTGTGTGTGCGTGTGTGTGCGTGCCTCTTTTGGGGTTTTACTCCTTATTTAAGACCAATATTTACCCAGCAGCCCCAGGGTGAGATTACCTCATATTCTCCCGCCCAGCTGTGCTTTCTCAGCGTTTCCACAACAACCAGCGGAATGTCCCATCATGTTTATCCGCCTGCCCGGAAAACAGAGCGAGAGGAGGAAGAAGAAGAAGCAGAGGAGGGAGATGGAGAAGGCTGGAGCTCAATACAACACAGACAGTTATTCACTCACACTCTGAAACATGTGGAGGTGTACTGATCTCACAGGAGTGCAAAAGAGCCTTCATACAGCAAAAACATACAGAGTTACTGTTGGGATGTCACTATCAAAGCATGTTCACACCATCACTAAAATGCTACTGGAAGGAGGACAATACTTTAACTGAAACTGAACCATGTACGTTTTTTCATTCAATGATCATCAACAGAAAAACTTCCCTCTATTTACTTTTGAATTATAATGACTAATCAATTAGCCTAAGTAAAATATATTTTTATCTTTTAATATTCAAAATTCATAAGCAGAAAATAAACACTTTTTAAGGATACAATAATGTTGTTGGAAAATATAAATTAATTTCAAAGTGTTTATTAATACTGCATATTTGTCTCCAATGCAACGAAGTGAACATTACAAGGGCATAAAAAACTTCTGAACACTCAATAACACATCTGACAAATTATTACAATGTTTATGCATTTATTAACTGTTTAAACATGTAAATCATGCACAAGCAGGATCACATCTATTTGTAAATGTATTAAAAACTCACAATATATCCTGACATATAAATACAATACACCATTAATGAATGCTTCATATGTAGGGTTACTTACTAGGGTTGTTGATACTAATACACACTTTAAAAAGATCATATATGTGTGTAACTGCAGCCACATGAGTCATGAACCCGTAATTTTTTTGTCAGATTAAATAAATTATAAATGCTAAGTAATGAGGGCTAATACAGTGTTGCAAAAATTCCTATTATTCTTAGTAGTCAATATCGCCAGTCAAATGTAGGATTACAAGACTTCAGGTGCATTCACTGTTAGACTGATCTATCATTGCTTGCATGAATGGGTGGCAATTTTGTCTTTAACACAAATCTCTGCTGAGCAACAGAGGTGCTGCTGTGGGATCAGCCATGACCTCTGACCTCCCAGAAGACACAAACCAAACTTTTCCCATAATTAGCCCATTTTTACTCTTTTAATATGATTGTTCAAGCTGTTTGCTGACTTCTGTAAAACTGAAAGTCAGAATTTTCACGTCTATGGAACAGTTTGTCATTGTGAGTGGGCTTTAAAACCACCAGTTCTGCATTCAGCAACTTTATGAACAGCACACTCTCTCCTCCTTTAAAACCACAATAGTTGAGTTGCACTTGAGTCAGTTATTTAACCACAAGAAACTTTGAAGGCTCTTCTGGATGGCCTTTGGATGAAATGCAACCTCTCTCTGTTCCTATACAACTATAAAGCTATATCAGTGTTTTTTGTTTTGTCGAGATTTTATTGGGAAAAAAATACATCCATTAAATTCATTAAAGATGGATTTGTTGTCCCTTCACAAAACCTCAAAAACAAAGTTTAGAAAGCAGAGCTCCTCGCACCCCGTCCACATAGCTCTCCCAGCAGTCCCAGTGTGGACTCTGTCCTGCCATGGGAACGGACAGTATTTGCCTTAATTTGCAACAGAAAAGCTTGTGGTGTATAGCGACTGTTAGAGAATGTTCTATTTGGTCTTCCCCTGGCCTGTTTAAGTGATAAAAGTGTCATTATTTAGCCTCTGGAGCAGAGGGGAGAGTGCAAACAGCACTGTGTGACCCTCTGTCAAGAGCCTCCGTTCTTCAGAAGCTCATTAAAGGCCTCCGAGCGGACAGCGCATCAATTGACGGGGCCCTCCAGTTTCCTCTCGGCCTTTTAAAGCTCCTCTCCTCGGATTCAAGCCACTCACCGGCCGACAAATGTTAGAAATGGACTTAATTTAGACTTCGGGTGGGCATAAAAGATGTCACGCTGTGAGGAGGCATAGGCGACTTATTAAAACAGCAGGAAAGGCCCTTGGACTTGAGCCAAATAGGATCTCACCCTGTTGTGCTCTGACCGGATTTGGAGAAGTTTGTTGGGATGCTCTCCTCCTCTGCGTATGATGAATGTTTTCAGTGACATTTTTGCGCTTGACTGATTAGCAGCCTGTATAAAAGTGGCAAATTCTTCGTGACACTGCTGTTTAGGGATTGAATGTGGAGATGCAAGGCCGCTTAGTGGACTCCACCTTGCTGCATTTTGTCAATGACACGAACCTGATGGAGTTTCCGCAGAAGTGCTCTTTGGAACCAAAACAGCAGGTGGATAATGGTCCATCCAGTCAGAACAACCAGCTGCGGCTGAACGACTCGCCCTGGAGCCGGGAGCTGACAAGCGGCGTGCGCACTGAGCATCTGCCGAGGTACTGCAGCCGCGGTGCGCACGGGCATCCCAGCAAGTCCAAACGGAGGAGGATCATCACCGTGGTCCAGAGGCAAGCGGCCAACGTGCGGGAAAGGAAGCGGATGTTTAGTCTGAATGAGGCATTTGATGAACTGAGGAGGAAAGTCCCTACATTCGCCTACGAGAAGAGACTCTCCCGCATCGACACACTACGCCTAGCCATCGTCTACATCTCCTTTATGACTGACCTGCTGGAGCAAAAAAGTCCAATATGAACGTTCTTCCAAGGAGACTGGACTGAGTTGAGTGTTACGGTTGATTTGAACAAATTTATATATATATATCTTTATCCAAACTGTGGTATGGGTCAGTTTCTGAAATCTTAGAAACAGACAACAGGCTTTGAGGAAATGTTGGAAACCCACAGAAAGTGACAGTTAAAGCACATTTTACAGTTTGCATTCATATCGTATGCTCATCCAAATATCACTTAATAAACTATCACTTAATATATGTGACTTATTTTCGCTTAAAATAAAAGCATATGCTATGATAATTCGTGTGTCCTTTGCTTAAAACCAACATAATTTCTTTAAACCTCTTCAGGCCACTGTGTAGAACTTAAATGCTCCTTGCAGTTTTACCGTTAACGCATTTATTTTGAAGCATTTGTAGATTGCATCTGTTTCGAAAGTGGAAAAATTCTGATACAACAACATTTCATATTAAGTAGAAGACACGTGACATCAGGAGGCCGGTGGCAGGATTTCAGGTGATATTTCAGCACCCTGGAGAGCGACACCGCCGCTCGCCTCACCTGGCCTGCGGCAGACAAATAGGCAAAACTGGAGGGCAGCTTAAGGTTTTTTCTTAAAAATAACATGTGATAAGAGAGATTTATTGGCCCTTTTAAGCTTCATCAATTGTCTCACGTGCAAGTGAGTTAAGATTCAGTGGGTTTCAGTCACTAACGTCAGGTTCGCTGCAGGAGGCTTGATGTAATCCTTTGGCACTGAGGTGTAAATTGAGTGAGAGATGAGATGAAAGAGAGGAGACTTGCTCTAGAGAGGAAAGTTGAGTGAAAGACCTGAAAACATGCACGGATTGAAGTTGGAGATGCTTAGTGCGCGGACATCCAGGTGCCAACGGTGCTTATGGCGGTTCGTCCCCATAAAGGAGACCGGGCCTGTTGTTGCCCTTTCTTCCCCAGATGTGAGGCATCCCTGTGGATGACTTACACCAAACTTACCAGATAGGCTATGTCGCCCACATGAGGAATTCCTGCTCTGTTTTGATATGAGGCACAGGTACAGGCCCTAGAGCTGGGTGGTCATGTGTGCGTGCCTGTGTGTACCCATCTCCCACCCCTAAATCTTCATCACTTCCAGTGTTTTGCTCTCCAGTAGCAGCAGTAGACTACACCGCCTTTAGCGCCCCTGCTGTGAGCACGGATCCGCCCTGAGATCTCCCTGGGACGGCCATTCTTTTAAACCTGAGCCGCGATGTCCACATCCCTGCGGGAGCCAGACCCATTTAAGCGCATACCTCAACGCGGGGCCGCTGACGGGAAAATAAACACCGCGGTCTGCTTAGGAGCGGAGACCTCCTGCTGTGGCAACCTCCCGTGTTTCAGTAGTGTTGATATTTTTCACCGACACCACTGCTCCCATCTCGGCCAGCCTCTGTAGACCTGTAACAGAGACTTGAGGCCTGAAACAGAAAACAGGCTTGGATTTCCCGTGTATGTGATTTATTTCTTCAAATAGCAAGAAAGTAAAGTCTGTAGCCTATTGTACAACCTTTAAAACACACTTTAGATTTAAACAAAAATGGCTAAAAAGGAGAAAAGAAACGAGTGAAGATAAAATGATGCGTCTAAATGTTAAATCAGTACAGACAGAGGTTCAAATTTCTCGACAAATACAACATTCTGCATTTCGGGTCATGCTTAGCCTGGGTTAAATTTACATACAGGTGGGACAATACTTTGCACTAATCTTATACCTTTAATTTAATAACAACACTACACCTCTCTTACGATCTCGTGTAAAGGAGCCTGCATGTTTTGGACATCATTCCTGATATTATAGCTCTCTCCCTCTCCTGTAGTATTATGTTACACCCCTCCTCACCCAATCACAGCGCTCCCCAAAATCCTCCTGCCCGCTCCCCGCTATAAGAGCCCCGGTCCTCCCAGTCTGGCAGACACCTCTCCCTTTCTGTGGCGCACGAGATTTACCGTTATACCGGCCCACACCCCCACTGCAGGCCACGCTTCTTCTTACTTGACCTGTTTGTTGACGTTGTAACCACTTCGGTTCTGCAAACATAGAAAAGTTTTGAAAGAGACGATGCGGGAAGACGACTCCTCCCCAATGGACAGTGCGGGAAACAGCGAGGAGGAGACCGAGCGTCAGCTGCCGCGGAGAGGCGCAAGGAAGCGGCGTGCGACGCGGAGGCGCGCGGACGACGACGAGGAGGAGGGAGACGTGGAGAGTCTGAGCCCAGCGAAGAAGAAATGCAGAAAGAGCTGCGACGAGGGAGGCGGCAGCGCGGGAAGTGGCGGCAGCGAGGGCAGCAGCAGCCCCGAGCCTTCCTTCGATGACCTACAGACGCAGCGTGTGATGGCCAACATCCGCGAGAGGCAACGGACGCAGTCGCTCAATGAGGCATTCACGTCGTTACGTAAGATCATCCCCACCCTACCGTCGGACAAACTCAGCAAGATCCAGACGCTGAAGCTCGCGGCCCGGTACATCGATTTCCTGTGCCAAGTTTTGCAGAGCGACGAGCTGGACGCGCGAGGGACCAGCTGCAGCTACGTGGCGCACGAGCGCTTGAGTTACGCTTTCTCGGTCTGGAGGATGGGGGGCGCGTGGTCCTTGTCTACTACGTCCCACTAGCAGGGCTGTTATGGATGGTGCGGAAGGTAGGCTACTTTTCATCCTGCAGGGAGACAAGCGGTGCCAAAAGATTCCTATGCGCATTTTACGCACCGGCAAAAGACGAAGTATAAAGCAGTAAAGTTAAAATGTGCTAGTGTGGATATTTATTCTGTCTAATTTGCAAGTCATCCCCCAAACTCCTTTAGAATGATTTAAGTCTGTTTCGTTTTGACAAGAAAGGGGCGTGCGTCCTTGGAGATTTAACAAAGTAGTTAAGGCACAAATTTGTGAAACAGCAACTACATTTAACATCCTATGAAATTCCTTTATCACATTTTTAAGTATTATTCTCAAGAGGTGATTTTTTTTCCCCTGAAAAAAATGCAGATTTATTTTTATAGGTCATAAGTCTGCAAATACAAGGAACAAATGCACTGAGAGAAATCACATTTATATGTTGGATGTGTTTCTTAATAAAAATAACATTTCTTCCACAGATTATCCAGACAGAAGAACAAGTGGATCTGGCCCTTCAGATAGACTGAAACAGGCCAAAGACAGCAGAGGCCCAGCCGCTGTGCTTCAGGCCTCAGAGAAGAGCGGGCTTTTCATATTTCCCATTGCATGGACTGTAATGTTTGCAAGGGAGCACTTAGGACACACGGGACAGATATGAAGAAAGAAAGACCACTGCGACTATGAATGTTGTAAAAACAAAAACGAGCTTGGAGGAACTGCTCTGTTTTGAAACGCGAGAGAAAAATGACAATCCATTCCACATTCCCTGTGACAATGTTTCACAGCAAATGAAGTCTTTTGTATTTATTTTTCTACACGTGTTCGAAATTCCTTTACCCCACTCAATAAAAGTTATTTATTTTTGGGCTATCTCAGAATGCTGAATGGATCTAGAGTCTGCACATTTTGAGTGTTGTATATATTTGGCAATATCTTGAATTAAAAAGTGAAAGTATCATTCTTACCCCTCATTTGTCTGGAGATTCTTTATATTATACCTATAGTTCTAAAGAAAGAAGCTAGACAATGAAATTTTAAACTCCATTTTAAGACAATCACCTGAAAGCTTAAGGCTGCTTATTTGACACACAAAAACTGTTTTAAATACCTGAAAAAAAGATCGACATAGACTTGTTTCCCGTAGTCTCAGCACTTTGGGCCTTTGCAGAGAGTTTATTTTCATTGGTTGTTGCTGAATCCCCAGTTAACTAAACCACCGTGGAGGGGGCAAAAGAAAACATCTCATACCCATGGCTTATTCTGTAGTGATTTCTTGAGCACAGGGATCTGGGGAAGCCATAATTAGCTGGTGGTCTGTTTGAACAGGGTGCATGTGGAGCTGTGGGAGGCATGCATGATATTCCCAGATGTCCTCCCAGCCACAGGTCAGCATGGGAGTCTCCTGCAGGTGCTGCAGCACCTTTACCCCAATAGCTCTGACAGACAGAATGGGTGGATACGTGTAATAATTCAAACTGAACGGCCTGTGTTATCACAAATATCAGCAAATCTGGTGAAGAAGTTATCTGCACTTGAATAACATAAATGCTCATAATATGACTTACGTGGTGATATTATAGGAAAAACAGAATACTCCTAGAAAGTTATAAGATGTTTTACTCAAAAAGGGCCTCACACAGTTAAATTTAACACTGCTGGTGTATAAACTCCTTTTTATTTACTTATTTATGTATTTGTTTATCTGTCTATGTACAGCTTCTTAGCTGCACCAGAGTTAGCTATAAGCTAATTAACATCTACAGTCCCTGGACAGGAGACAGAGACAATGTCTTAATAACAGCAAAAATTACAGTATAAAAACAGCTACAAAACATGTAATCATTAGAAAAAACATCAGGTTTTTTATTGTTAGCAAATTCCTTTTTGAATATTCCAAATTTTACATGTGCAATTTGCTTTCAAATTCGTGCAAAAAACTTCCAAAACTTTTCTATTTTCCTACTTTTATTTTGAAAAGCTGTGAATGAGGTGCCCATAGAAGAAGAGCAAATATAATGAATTCCTCAGTAGGGATATTCAGGTTTGTGTAGACATCAATCCTTACTTAATGAGAGGCCCCTGGTCAACACATTTCAACCGGCAGACAATCAGTCACTCAGCAAACTGAACTTCCTGTCAAAAAAATATCTATCTAAATTTCAGTATTACACACATACATGACTTTTTGGACTTGAAGATGTTTTTAGACATAGGACTAGCATGGTAGGACTGATTTAGATCAGGACTTGAGGACTAGATGGGACCTCATTGCCTTTACTTGCCTATAAAGTCAACTTTCCCTTAAATGTTACTTAATATATGACTGTGAAATGCTATTAAGTTACTGAAGTATCATGCTCTTACAGGGGGATCACAGCACCATCGGTTGGACATATCACAGATGAAAGATACTGAGGTCAATGCAAACACCTCATAGAAGCCTTCCACATCTCTCCATGGGGTTGTTGAGGGATGATTATGGGAGCATTACCGTGTTTTTGCATGGCGGGTTGCGTGCGGAAGGTAAAGCCATCAGCTCTGACCCGAGGCCCTCACCAGACACTGGAGGGAATCGATTCCCACCCTTAGATCACCATGGCCATGTTATCTTAAACTTGAGGCTGTTGCTCTGACACGGAGGAATGTCACCTCTGAGGCTTCAAAACACACACACTCACACACGTAACACACATGCATAGGTTATACACACACAGAGAGTGATTTCTCACGCCTACCAAACAGGGAAATACATTCCACAGAGAGAAAGACAGAGGGGGAAGAGGGCTCCTGCAACTCAGCTCCTGCACCCTGCTTTGATGTTTGAAGGTAATGGGATGACCGCTTGTTATCAGTGTGAAGGCATCTGGTTCTCTGGATTTAAGTGTGCTATGATAGACTCTCTGATGGCTCACACACACTCTGCTGCTCATTAATCACAGCTTATATCTCCATGCTTTGCAGTCCTCCAACTGATCAAAAAGTCAAAGGTGCAGGCCTTTGTGTGTTTTAATGATGCTAGCAGCTGTAAATTTTTGTAAAAATTAATTTCTCACTCCTCTGTATGAACAGTAGGCCCATGTTGTCGTTCATTTGGTAGTTTAAGGCTTACCTGTCTCATCTCTCCTTTTTGCTCCTTTCAGTTTTCTGTCCTCCTCACTGCCATTCCTCTCTGAAGTCCTCTATTATGGGGTAACAAGAGCTGGTTTACATTAACCCTCAACACCACAAGAGGACGGGGAGGGGCGAGTTTGGACACACACACACACACACACACACAGGGAAAAACAGAGACTATATTTGCAAGTCTGGTTTCCATTAGAGTTAATTATCTGTGTTTCATCTCAACCTGGTGTAGTTAGTGTGTGTAGGGCTATGTGTGTCTCTGTGTGCACTCTAGTCTTGTTTTATTTGTGCTCTGCTGCTTTGGCTCAAATTAAGACAACCTAAGGACATTTTCAGGAGTAAATGAAACACTGCTTTGCATATCTGCAATGCACTCATCACTACAGCGAAATGACTCTTGGTAAAGATGGAGCACATATATTAGACTGAATTAAAGTTTAAATAATCCTTTTTTGGATTTAAGTGCAACATATTTAATATCAGATCTTAAATAAAATAAACTTAAAGGGATACAGCAATGTTTTGTTTTTTGTTTTTTGTTTTTTTTAATTTGCCTCTTTCCTGAGTTCCAGACAGCATTCTTTTGACTGTGTGTGCAGTAACAAGGAAGAGACAAGCAGAGCTCGCCCACCGCTAATTAGCTTAGCTCAAATACTGGTAGTCAATGGGAGGTGCTAGCCAGTCTCCACCTAAAGTCTTCAGATAAATCTTCCAACAGCTCTGCAAGGTCCCATGTGCTTGTTGTGACTTGTCTATATACCGCATTATGTTATTTTTTTACACATATTAACAATTTATGTATTTTTTCTTCTGCTGCTGCTGTTTACAAACATACATGCACCCGGTTTACTTCCAGTATGTATTTAAATCTCAGAACTACATTAGGTGCACATTTGAGTCTAAAAATAACAACTTGCTGAATAAACAAGTCACAACATGCACACAGGACTGTTTAGAGAGGTTAGAAAGTTTATCTGATGACTTAAGGCAGAGGCAGAACTTCCAATTGATTACCGGTAAATAAGCCAAGCTAATCAATGGTGGATGAGCTTTGCCCGTCTCTTCCTTGTTACAGCGCACACAGTCAAAAAAAATGATATCCATTTACTTGTCTGAAACTGGGGAGAGAGTTAAATAAAAACAACAACAACAACAACAGCAACAACAACAAAAAGTTGGTTTATCCCTTTGAGTGACTCTCGCTTCATTATTTTGGTGTGATGCTGTACGGACAGAAACAGTGCTGATACACATTTCATTCAAACATTCATAATGCTGTCAAATGTTTTGTTATCATTTGCTGTGTATTCATTCAATATAGGTGCAGCATTTTGAGGTCAAATTGTCTCTTCTTGTCACATTTTAAAGTAGCCAATTTTTACACATGAAGTTCACTTTACCCCCAAGAGGACTCAGCTTTTGAAATCATTTGTCTTCTGTTGCTCTGGAGGG
>JAQLOL010000008.1:14316582-14335484 GCA_029783665.1 Naso thynnoides
AAGAATATCTGCACAGACCTGTGCTTGTGTGTGTGTGTGTGTGTGAGAGAGAGAGAGAGAGAGAGAGAGAGAGAGAGCACACACATGCATGTGGGAGAGTTATAAATAGTTGGATCATCTGGAGCACATTAGAGGTACAGTGTTTAAGTGAACAGGTCCGCTACCTGCAGCCGCAGAAACCACAGAACAGACACTGCCAAGCCACACACACACACACACACACTCCAGAGCATAGAGAGAATAAAAGAGAAATCAATTTAGCAAAACTAAGCCAAAGCAAAGCGCTGAACAAACACAAAGTTTGAGACTGAGGTTGTGGCTGTAAAATAAACAGAAGTTATTAGCAAAAACAGCATGCGGGTATCAGCTCTGCAATTAATTTTAAATGTTAGGTTAGCGTAAATTTAGAGCAAGGGGAAACGTAATGTCTGAACAAAGTTGTTTAGCTTAGAACTAGTCATACACCACTTCCCGAGGCCACACACACACGAAAAACACCTGCACAAATCCACATACAAACATTTTTGGGGGAGGTTATGCGCTTAAATAACACAGGTTGCATTACCCACATTGAGTGAAAAGCCCAAATTTACCATTAAAACTTTTATTAAAAGTTATAATTTAAAACAATGTTTGATAGGTTCATTCATTCACACTGTGTTACATGAATTATCTGTATTTGTGTAAAAAGGTTGTTACAGAGTGATGTTTTTACACTCCCTAATCCTATATGCAATTCCATACAGCCAAAATTCATTGGTTCATATATTTTACACAAGGTTCGGCTTTCTCTGCCTTTTCTTTCCAAGTTTGCCTCAAATTTAAGGCCCCAAAAATCAGAGGTTGGAACAGGAAGTGGTCCCTCCCCCCATAGCACATTTACACTCACACACACTGAAACCTGAACCACAGGAAGTGGTCCTGCGCAGCATCTTGTCAGGGCAGACAAATTATTCACCATTTGAAAAATGCACCTTTTTCTCCTCTCCTATATTTTCCTCCTCCCCCTCTGCTCCCTGCTTGCCTTCTTCTCTCCATTTATTGTTTTCATTTCGGGTCCTCCAGAAAGGAACATATGAGGAGACAAAAAGCTCTGCTACCTGCGTTATCTCAAAATGAGCTGCATTCAGACTCAAAACGCTGCTGCTGTGGTTGCACAGGCCCCCAAATTCCGGGAAATATTCTCCTGTGGTGTTCCCCGAAGGCTTGTGGTATTCCTGCCCACAGTATCCCCACAACACTTTTGTGGAATTTCCTAAATGGATGAAAAGCAGGTTTATTTGAACTCTTGAAATGTGAAACACAGATCTTTCTTATCTCTACATGGCTGTATTATTTTACTGTATAAACCAAACTGTGAAAAGGCTGAGGGAGGGGAAAGAAAGTAATTTTGTCTTGGTTTTCTGAGAATAGAATGAAGGAACAGTAAAACCACCCAGTTTAACACAAAATGCGGGCAATTAACAGTGTTGAATTTTAATTCTAGGGACCTCAACAGAAACTTTGCTTTGTGTGAGTGAGTAAAATTTAAAATGGGTTTATAACATAAATTATGTTTATATTATTTTATACATTAAATATTATTTGATCCATATCGATATCACATCAAACTCTTGATGTTGCCAACAGATCACGTTGGTCATTGGACTGATACGCATAAAACCAGTGCTGGGGAGTAATTAGTTACTTTTAATGGAGTTATGTAATTTAATTACAAAACAAATGTAACCTTAATCCTTTTCCTTTACTGAGAAAAAAATGTGTAATTAAATTACAATTACCTACAAAAATGTGAATGATTTCAAAGGGAGTTACATCTGAACATTTTCTGTAAAAAGCATAGACTTTATGTTTAATAATAATTATATTGTTGCTTTGCATGGTTTTCATTTGCACAATGTCTACTTTTGCAATTTCCAGTCATGGCTGTTTGGTGAAATTTGATGCTTTTCTGATGTTTTTTGATTGGTTCTCTTGTTTAAATTTGCAGTACCCCACGTCCACCAACTAAATCAATCCATACTGCCACTTAAAGCTAAACAACTTGTCAGAGAGTTGCCATTATGTCAACGGATAAATTCACATTCAAGTGCCAGAAATCAGAAAAGGGCTTGAGCATAACAGAGCAATGCAAAATATTTTTAACACCTGATAAAATGCTTTTGACACCGCATGTCGAACCTGCAGAAACATCTGCAGGTATGTAGCCTAAACAGTGTTGAGTGCTACTGTAAGGTTAACACTGCCTTGTTTAAACATTTGGTTAACAGTTGAAAACATTCGTTAGAAATTTTTAAAAAGTAACAAAAAAGTAATCAAATGTAATATGTCACATTACTTTCATAAAGTAATTGAAAATGTTATATTCCTAATAACATTTTCAATAGGGCAACGAGTAATCTGTAACCTACTACATTTCCAAAGTAACTTTCCCAACCCTGCGCAAAAAACTGAAACCACTGCCAGCTAATTGCAATGCAGACATGCATACAGACTGCAAACATTTTTTAGTATTCATCTACACCTTCTCTTGTCTTGTACTGGAAAGTCTTTTTTTGCACTTTTGCACTAATACAAATGTTCTAAAATGCTGTCTTTCACACATTCTATCCTTATTTTCAGAAGATAAAGGTACTTTATTGGTCACATATACAATGTACAATGAAATTTGGAGGAGCAGTGGGCAGCTAAAATGCAGTGACCGGGGACCAACTCCAGATTCTGAGCAAGTGCCTCCGTCAAGGGTGCTTTGATATGTGTTTATGAGTTTTGATGGTGAGGGAAACCCGAGTACCCCAGAGAAATCCACATGAACATGAGGAGAACATGCAAATTCCATACAGAAAGGAATCAAGAGGAGGTATCCGTGCACAGCGTCAGTGCTGGTAGTTGTGGCCAGGATAATAATGCAAAAAAGAAGAAAAAGGGTACTACCGCACTTCGTGTTACAGGTGATTTATTAAATCACCTGCAACACGAAGTGCTGTAGTACCCTTTTTCTTCATTTTTCCATACAGAAAGGCTCTGGCCCAGCCAGGACTTGAACCCGGGACCCTCTTGCTGTGAGGCCATAGTGCTAACCACTAATCCACCATTGCTGTTCATATGACTGTAGTATGGCCCAACCGATATATTGTTTTGCTGATATTATGGCTGTTATTGGCCTATTGCAGATATATCAGTACCAGCATATATGTTCTCCGATAAGTGCAAATATTAGAACGTTTGTTTTTTTTTACTGGAAAAATTGCTTGGACTAGTAATTTAAAATGGTATAGTCATGTAGTTTGTTCAGCAGAGGGTGGTCCATTATTTGATTGATATTAAGTGAAGTGTTCACTGTTCAATGCACTGATGTTTGGAATAGATTTTGTTAGATATTCTTCCCTCATCAGATATCTTTGATGACGACATTCAAAATATTACATATAGAATATCGGCCAATGTATCAAAAATTGGAATTTTCTTACTCCCAAATACCGATTTTGGCATTGGCCACCAAAATCCCATATCGGTTGGGCCCTAATGTGTTGCACTCGGTGCATTTATTTTCTTTAATGTAAAGCACTTTGAGCTGCATTTCTTGTACGAATGGTGTTGAACAAAACAAAGTTTTCATTGTTGTTGTTGAGTAGACTTTTACATTTAAAAAAAAGAACAAGCAAAATATTGTAAAGAAAAAAGGCGATAAAAAGCACATTTAACATGTAACTAAATTGTCATCACAAAGACTGCATTTTTTTTAATGTTGTATAGACACATGCTTGACAGTTTTAACTTGTGGCTGTGGTTCCTGTTGGTCACCACAGTTTATACATAAAGTTTATGACTTGCATTGTCACACTGCTATTTTGACTGTTCAGATATACCCGTTTTCCTCTTCCGGAGTGGCTGTGAAGATAAATCTTATGATTTAGATAATTTAAGGCAGCTGTGGCTGAGGTGGTCAAGCACATATCGGAAGATTGGTGGTTTGAACTGAACCCTGTGCATATCAAAGCCCACTTGGGAAAGATACTGAGGTCCAGTTGCTCCCGATGGCTATTCATCAGTGTTTGGATGTATGTGTATGTACTTGGTTGGCATTTAGCCTCATAGCTGCTCCTAACATTAGTGAGTGAAAGTATGTATGAGGTGAACGCTGACTTGTATTGTATAGAGTTGTGATTGGCCAAAACTGTAGTGGCTGGGAAGTGCAAAACAAAATTTCAAATTGTGAACACTTTTACAAAGCTTGGGATAAATTTATGTTTTTGGTAACATTTTTATATTTCATAAAACAAAAATACGAGAGCAAAACACTTTTACCAGTTTCGAAACAAATTTGCAGACAACAGAATGTCATTGGAAAGGAAAGATACCAAATACCAGATGTGCTAACTTTCTATTTTGATACAGAACTCTTTTCATTCCAGCAGAACGATCATGCCCATCACATAAACGATTCATGGAGTACAGAAGCTAAAAGTCAAAAGAACAACAGTTTTCTAACTGTGGGGCAAGAGGAAGAAATAAACAAGACTGGAAACGCGTCCAGATTGGCTGTAGTAGGAAAATGAACTGAAACAGCGATTGCACATTTACTTAATGCGCATCTAACAGTGGCTTCAGAAAGCTAGCGCAATGCAACACTTACTTTGTTTAGCATTTTCCAGCTATTTAGATGTCCCCCATGTGTTTGGTCCTTCTGTCTGGTCCGTGTCCTTTAAACATTCCAGAGAAAGTCCACACAATGAGCAAAACTACGTCAACTGGCTCAAGTGGTTTCTACAAAACAGGCATAACATCCCTCAGTCACAATGCGCACACTCCGTACAGTCTTTCCACCAAAACAAACTAATCGTCTGCTTACTCAATCACCTCTGGAATTTTAATTCACTCTCTTTCTGGTGAGATTCTGTCATTTGTAAGCTTGTTCTAGGACTGGAAAAAGTGCTCTGTCACATGTAATTTGTCCCAGCGCTTGTATATCGCAACTTGTTTTCTAAAATGTGTATTTGTTTTTCCCTTAGTTAAAGTGTTTTGTTTTGTCCTATGTAATTTTGTTTTATAAAATGTAAAAATGTTATCCAAAATGTAAATTTGTCTCGAGCTTTGTAAAAGGGTTTCACACTTTGTAATTTTGTTTCGCACTTTCCAGCCTCGTACAAAAGCATAAAAACTGTCAATTTACCCTTTATCACTGGCTTCTGCTCCCATGTTAAAGTCTCCTTGAGAAAAACACTGAAAGTCAAACCTTCCCATCAGTGTGATTTAGTGTTCACAGGCAAGAGACTTTCTGACTTAAGCTCATGTCACTGTAATTACAGTATTTTAGATTTAAAGTCCCCATACTTGTTGTTCTTCTTCTTCTTGTTTTTCTTCTTTCGTTTTCATAATGCACGGTGGTTAGCGTGCAAAATTCTTTGGCCTCATTACTAGGGAGTCATGTGACTTGTTATTATTCTGTCTTTTTGCAATGTCATACCAAATGTTTCTCCCTGAGAAATATGTTCCCCACAAAAACAGTAAACTATCCAGCTTTTGTCGTGCATTTGTCACAGCGGTTAGTACCCGACCACAGGGATGTCCACACAGCACTAGAATGACACAGTTGTTGAGCAGGAAGTGTCCACTCTCCTCCTCCTGCCAGCAGTGTGACTGTGTGGATTATGTGGAGGTCAGGGGGGAGAAGGTTGTGTAAGTGGACTTTGGAGGAGCAGCGAAACAGCCAAACACACTTTCCCCTCAGGCGAAAGATCCAGGGACGAATGAGGGCTACACACACGCTCAGCCTCAGGCATGCACGCACAAACCCACAAACGGTTGATTTTGGTGTAAACATCTTGCCCCATTAATACCCACAGTGCCTAGGGCCACTTGGCCCACTGGCCTGCCCTGGTGACCCCTGTTACCGTGGTGATTAGATACTAGGAACCCTCATCTGCAAACATTTAGCCAGTGTCACCTCTAACGTACCTTCTGTCACCCTGCCACCATGGAATCAACACACACAAACATGGAACTGTGGACACACATTGTGCCACATGATTAACAAATGACAAATTCACAATTCTCCTCTCTGCTGCTGCTGTCTGGTCAAAACCTTCCCACACTGATCTATTTTTATGACTAAGCGTGACACTCTGCCTTAAATATCTTTTGAGTATCACAATCATACCCAAGTTGGCTGTAAAAAAGTTTATAGTTTCCTTTTTGAAAGAAAACAGTGGCTGTGGTCAGTCTGAATTCATTGGTTTTGTCTCAAACTGCTCCAGCAGTATAATCCATTTCCATCGTCCGTTTCAAAGTTCCAAAACACTCAGATTTTTTCCAAAATATAGCCAAGGAAACAGCTTTTTTGGAATCGAGTTAAAGTAGGTATTAAGCAATGTAAGACTACTATTTATCCATCTCACTAGTTATCAAAATATACATTTTGACCATCAGAGTTAAAAAATTTCATGCTTTATGATTTACAAATCCTCCCAAAAACCCCAAATGTGATGTGCCAGACTGAAAATTTGCTTTTGAAAAGAGGACATTTTGGAGATGCCAGATTCCACCTAATCAGAAAGATGTGTACCTATAATACCCAATTTCTATGTCATTAAATTACCATTATCCGTCACATTCCACCTCCTGCCCTCTGAACTGTGACACACAGGTCTTTCTCCTCCAGGCTAAACCACCAAGGACACCAGGCCTCAGGTCACTCTGTGGCTTACTAAGCAGAGCAGAAGACTGGATTACGTCTGAAAGGAAAATCAATTACTCCTTTAGGCGACAAATAAATTTGACTTGTTAAATGACTTGACATATGGTGATCCAACAGTTCCTAATGGGTCAATATTATGCCTTGTGTAACGACGGAAAATAAAAGCAGCCACAAAAAAAACCCCTAAACTAAAAAACATCTAAAATATAAAACATTACAAAAAGTTAAAGTGATGGTAAAATGTTCTCTATTGTTAATGTACTGCTTGATCAGAAATCTACACGCAGCTTCTTGCTCCAAAACTTTCTCAAAGACACATACAAGAACTCACT
Organism: Naso thynnoides; assembly: GCA_029783665.1. Taxonomy (NCBI): domain Eukaryota; kingdom Metazoa; phylum Chordata; class Actinopteri; order Acanthuriformes; family Acanthuridae; genus Naso; species Naso thynnoides. The sequence continues at coordinate 14,323,612 of JAQLOL010000008.1, forward strand.
GGTCTGAGGGACTGATGGAGAGCACAGTGTGAAAAAGGAGCAGAAAATGAAGGCACTATAGGCACGATCAAATCCAAAAATCAAGACAAACCAAAACAGGCCAGTAGTTCACACAAACCAGGCAGTCGTGTTGGGCAGACCACAGAGGAGAGCCCTCCACATTACAGCAAGCAAAATTTATATTACTGTATATATGGACACCTGAATATTTTTAAGACAGACATGAAAACACTTTGAACCTTTCCTGACCTGCCCTGTAAAGCAGTACTCCATCTTAGACTCCCTCTCTGTTTTTTAAAAAGGTGGCTGGGAATCTGTTGCATCACAGTCCTCTATCAGCTACTTGGGTTGCATCCTTGGTGGGAACTCAGAAGGAGTTTCTATGCTCTTAAAGAATTTGGGCAAAATAAATACCAGAACTAGATATACAGCCAGGAGACAGAGTACTGAATAAAGTCCCTGTGACTGTTGGTCAACGATATTGGGTCTTAAAAAGCCTTGAAAAGCCTTTAAAGAGAAATTTTAAGAAACACAAACCAAACTGGTAAGCGTAATGCAAGGACTGGTTTATGGGCATCATGTTGGTCCCAGTTCCTTCAGCTTCAGTGGCTTCCAATGAGGAAAGAACACATCATACCCAACATCATACGGTCATTGGATCTTAAGTGACATAACCACCATAGTTAGAGTAGAACCTTTATAGGTCTAAAACCATGATGGGAAGGTTTCTTTAATCTATGCTGGTGTTACAGAGTGGAACAAACTGCTTCTTGCAATAAAGGCAGGCAGAATTCTCAAATCTTTACAAAGGAGATCAGACTGAAACTAATGGACCGTGGTTTTTTATTTCTTATTTATCGTATTACTATGTATCAAATATATGTATCTGTAAGTGGATTGTTTTGTGTAGTTTGTGAACCCCCCTTGGATTTAAACATCTGTCTCCATCTTGTCATCATGAGGATAGACTGGTGAGATATTAGGGACCAAGATGGAAACAAATCCTGAACTTTGTTGTGTTATCCCTGACAAAGTCTTGTACACTTGTATTTGTTACTGCTGTATTTGAACTTTGTCAAACAGGCTAAACTAAAGTAAGAAGTTGCCTTTTTCTTGGTGATCAGCTTGAGTTTTGTCAGTGACCATGCATAGCACAGCAGAATAAAACTATGAAATAAAAAAATAAAATCAATTTAAACATCACAAATACATGTTGCCATGGAAAATCCTCAGTGTTGTCTCGTGTTGAGGATAGTCGCTGCTTCGCTGCATTGTATGATATTAATTTATGTAATCTCTACAATAAATCTTAAATCAAATCTCGTAAGAATGTTTTCTTTAACCAAAAATTCTGGTCAGTTTTTCTATGTGTGGATCACTGCTGTGCTTTTGTGCTCTTCTTTGAGTGAAAACATCTTTTTTAACCACCCACTTATTTTGACAGGAGTTTATGATGGATTGATAGTGGCCTCTAGTGATGAAGATACAACACTGCAGGTGAGGAACTAATTTGGATAATGTCTTTGCAGTCTCCCAAAACAGCTAAAACGTGTCTTTGGAGACCTTTAGAGAAAGTACTTTCCAATGGTTTGAAGCCTTAGCGTTAATTTAAATGTACTTTTTGTGTTTACCATGAGAAAAGCTGGGCACATACTGAACTAATGAGCACACCTGAAATACTGGTTTATCAACATGCCAGTGTTATCTTGTTTCCTGCATATGGGTTTTAACTTAACTTGAACCTAGATGCATTCAAAGAACTGTGTGCAAAAACACCTATCAAAGCCAACTATCTCTGAATTTTAGAGGTTTTAAAGTTGATTTGTGTGAATGTGTATGGATGTAATTGAGTGGGTAATGTTGTTTTTCTACTGTTGTTTTAGAGAAGCACAGCAGATTCAGTTGTACACTGATGTGCAATGATAATAAAGACCATTCTAATCAACAAGCTTGTCACATGTTTAGCTCTTGTGAGGGCTGTAACTCATTAAGCATGGGGATAAAGTCTACTGCTATAACCGTTGTAATGTGTTTTTGTCAGCATATGACAGACTGACAGAGAAAGACATACAAAGTCAGAGCGAAAAGAAAAACAAGAAACATGAAAAAACAGAAGAGGTGTCTTTTGTGTGCACCTGGGTGTTAGAAGAATGGGCGGCCAGGCGAGTGCACTCCACCCCTCTGGGCGTAGAGGAGCCATAGACTTGATTTTTCTTCTACCTTGCCTGCTCTCTGACCCCGCCGAGACTCTGTCCAAGTGGAGAAAGGTATCATGACTCAGACCAACACTGAGATCTCTTGTAGCTAACAATCTTTCTCAGTCACTCTCGGACTCTTTGTCTCTGCCTCTTTGTTTCTATCCCTACCTTCCTGCTTTCTCTTTGCCAGGAAATGTAAGTTATAGCTTGGGGTTAATGAAGGTGCAACTGGGGCAATGAATTATGCATTATCACCAGGTTTGCAGGTAGTCACTGCTGGTCACCCACGTCACAGCACTCTGCTCGCTGCTGTGCAGCCCTCTAATAATGCATTTCATTTGACCTAAGTGTGTTGTGTTAAAAAGGGTTAAAGCTTTAGTGATCACCTCTTTCAGATTATTTGATACCTACATTTTTCACTGTGGTAAAACTTAGTAAGATGTGGAAAAAAGTGACATATTATAGTTACTGTTTTTGGCTCAATCAGTTGTGATTGTTACTAAATTTGCGCCCTTTTTGTCTTTTTTGATCACAGAACAACATTAAGCTACAGATAACAAACAATTTTAAAGGCAACAAGCTATAGCCTAAATTAGAAATTCAAATACCATATAGTACATTGTGCAGGTTTTAGTAGTGCAAGGCTTGCACATAAGGTAATAGAAAAGACATCCAAAAGTTTTTTTGGATTTAATATATCTATATTGCAACTGAGACTTTACTTAAAAAATAAGCTCTGCCTACCATCAATTTGATCAAGAAGGTTTTACAATGCTGCTTTCTTTAAAAAGATGGGTTTCTCTTTTTCTTGAGACAAATATGTAAATATGAAATATGAAAAATACGCCTAAAAAACACCTCAAAGAGAATTTTCTTGGGTGTTTGGGTTTCTCTTTTTAAAGTTTATTTTGCACAAAAATAAAACATAACAGAATTTTTTTTAAAAAGGCAAAGTTGAATGTGCAGGAGAGGAAAAGAAGCCCAGGGGGCTCATGTAAAGTCCTTCCATCAATACAACAGTCACTGAAAAAAAAAAGAAAAGATAAAAAAAATTAGCACAAAGAAAAACTTTGAGAACCCCTTTCATCAAATTTAGGTTCATTATGTGTGAGCATTTTCATATGAAAGAATTTTAATTATTTTGATGCATATCACTAAATAGGCTATGTTATGAGAAAATCATATATTTTTTAAAAAATCTATAAAATCCAGGAATCAACACAAATATAAAGTAGAACTATTCAAAAACAGTAAAATATATTTGAAATTAAATAAATAAATAAATAAAATGAAGAGTTTTACATGGGTTAAAAGGAGATGTGGGCAAAAGACTAATGTGCAAAACATTGACCCGGGGAGTGTATGAAAAGAATGTGTGCCATCTGAGGAGATAATAATCTACCGCCCAATGATTTTTTCACTGTGATAAACCTCAGTTAAACAAGCTATATGATAAATTGTTTAAATATTCTTGTGCTGGGGCCAGTCAATCGCGATTATCGTTGCGTTTGTGTCTGTCAATCAGTCACGGGTGTGTTTGCGTCATCGCCTTTCAGGCCAATCGCATGGCAGCGTCCAGGGACGGGACACCCACAGGCACAAACCTTGCAAACATGGCGACGCTCCGGAGAGAGTACGGAGATTGGAAATACGATCGTTTTTAGCCGAGAAAATCACCTCCTCCTCGCATGTTACAATGTGCTGGGGTTAGCCAGAGCCACCGCACGCACAGCCTTTTAGACGATGTTTGCAGAGGTAAGTTAGCGCAGAGACGTGTATCGCCACACAGCAGTTTAATTCCCAGTGATAGACTCGGCTAGTTAGCTTGTAGCGGCTAGCGCCTTAACGCTAGCCCCACAGGTAAACACACAGTCAAACAGGGAGAGGACGGCACGCAGCCACCGTGTGTCCAGAGAGGCTGCCTGCTATAAGAGGCAGTCCACCCGGGATTACACAGCTAACACTAGTTAATACGATGAGCTAATATCGACACTGTCAACACCGTGCAGGAATTAGCTCGACACAGGCGATGTCGATAGTATTGCGTTTATATTATGAGTAACGTCCCTCAACAACGAATTTCCACATCACAACAAACACAGGTGAGCTGGGCGTTAGCTGTTTGAACGACGAGATGAACTCAAAATGATTGCTAACGGCGAAGCAAAGCTAAAATGTTATATTTGGTGTTAGCAATGTTGATCACAGTTTTGGATAACTGTTTGGTCAACATTAACGTTAGCCGAAATTTCTGCTGGTAACAGGCTTATTAAGGAGTGACAGCTGACTGCCGGGATTGTGAGAGTGATGTGGCATTTCCTTTTCGTTTACTTTTAGCTCACTGTATGCACAGCTGCACGGAGGAGATGTTTCCCGTGGCATTCAGCAGCCTGGCTGTCAATCTGAATAGCCTCCTTCTCTTGCCAGTCTCAACTGGGCCATTGAAGGCCTGCTTTTAAATATTAATAGTGAGCTTTGAGTTCATTGTTGCTGGTCAGTCGCTTTGTGATCTCTGAGCCTGAAAAGTCTGTTTTGTTTTTTTTTTAATTAACACTGACGTGATGATATTGTTTTGCCACAGTTCTCATGTGATGCTGTTTCTCAGTGCATGCTGGTGTCCTGTTTTCACAAAGATGACTGCTGACAAACAAACAGACCACACTGTCCACCTCACCTGAGCGGCAGGTGACCTTACCCACATCCAGGCACCTCTCCAGCAGTTTAAGTACAGGTTTAGCCTCAGTAATAAGGCTTTAGCTGGCACTGCACTGTTCTGCATGTCTTACAGGGAGTGATGATGTGTGTGTGATGTGCAGTCAGGTGTTAAACTATAAGCTTAGGAGCTCTTTGCAAAATGTTCCTCCCAGGTAACCTTTAGTCTGCAGTCAATTACAGGCTCTTATAGAAGCATCCTGTGTCGAGTTTTGGCTTCAAACCATCTTTGTAGTGATGTCTTTAGTGTGGGCTTAACGTGTAAACTGAGGCCAGAGCTACTACAGCAACTGTAGCACCACATCTGCAGCTTTAATACTTCACCACTGTCGACATTATTACTCAGGATCTTGCGTAGGTCGCTGTTGCCTCTGTGCTAATGATAAACCTGTGGCTTCAGTCCGTTTGATTAGGCTACCTTTCTTACTGCTTAGACCCCTCGGTTTTGTTTCTGTAACTTTGTATTTGTTATTGTCTGTTAATGACTTTGTCTTATGATTAGTGTTTTTGTATCATTTGCACAGTAAGTTGTAGTAGAAATGTTCTTGTGATTTGTGATTTGGTTTCACTCTGGGTAGTAGCATCAAGTTTGGCTGAATACATTGGCATGCACTTCTTTTCTTGGCAAATGGCTTGATGAGTACACCTTTATACACTGAGTTAGTTAGTTTTTGGGGGATGTGAGTACATTGTGTTTTCATCTACACACACACAAAGTTATCTCAGTGCTTTTTACCGCTGGCTAAATCTCATTAAGGTGTCTTAATCAAAGCTTGGTGGATATTAAGGCCAGAATACTGTCACATCAGGCCAGTCTGTTATCAGAACACCTCTCCCTCCTTCCATCAGGGAATTGAGGCAGATGCCCTGCCAAACAGGCCGACACGCTTCAAGAATGAAGTGTAATTAATAGTAGCCAGATATATCCACAGTGCGTCTATGCTACAAAATGAGACGGAAAACACAGTTTACATCTGGCATCAAATTATTATTATTGGTTCCAGCATTTGATTTTGAACTTCCATTGTGTAATTTCTGCCAAATGAGTCTGTCAAAACGACAAAAATAAAAGATGTAGTTTGATTACATCATGTATTAGTGTTTGATCATGAGAGTTGTTGTCTTCATTGTCAAACAACCACTGACCAGTGCCACAGGAATGAGTCCTAAAACCCAGAAATGAGTTAGCATTGTTGAACTACCAGTTCCCTAGTCTCAAAGTCAACAGGTTCGTTGAAGAGGGTTTTTGGTTAGATGCCTAAAATAAGGTCTGTGGTTTACACAAGTTTTAGATATTGAAAATATGTCAGTAATTACCTCAGTCCTTATTTTTGGAGCTATTATTCACATTATGGTTAGTCACATTCGCAAACGTCTTTCTTCACTGTTTGACATATCTGCTGTTGTTTCCCTTGACGCCTTGATAGTCGACCAACTTGAAGGTATCATCACCTTGAATAAAATGGTTTGAAAATGTTGGGATAATGTAAGTCCACAACCCACTAAAATATATAGCATTGATCTAGACATTTAAACGTGCAAAAAATGTAATATATAGGCTATCAATTGATTAAAATATTTGATAGCGATAATTCGCCTGATTGTCCGTAGTTAACTCACAATTAATTGCAAATTAATCACACATTTTTTTTATCTTTTCTAAATGTACCTTGAAAGAAGATTTTTTTCAAGTTTTAAATGCTCTTATCACCATGGGAGTGGACAAAAATGTTTGCTTTATGCAAATGTATGTTTATTATTATTGCAACAACCCCAAAAAATGACTTATGCTCAAGAATATTTACCCATTTAACTATTGCCGTTGTAAGTTTGTTGCTTGCGGCGTTGTCCATGTGTCTCCACTGCAAACTATACAGCACGATCCGCCTTTGGTGAGGGGGAGGAGGGCTCTCTGCATCAGGTGCTTGGCCAGCAAGTGGTATTTGAGACTCGCCATATTCCAGTCGTAACTCAGTTCCCATCAACGGTAAAGGCAAATACCTTTGGTCTTGTAGAGAGAACCCTCTGGCAGGGCTGTGAAGCTGAACTTGCCATTCAAAAGATCCTTTACTTAATCCATTTCTGCTCAAGGAGGTTTGTTGCCATCCCCAACACTACTGCTGCAGTGCTGCCTGATTTCCAAAACTACTGGGCGGGCTCTCATTAATCTCTCAAACATGCACTCATTAATCGCCCGTCAAAAAAATTAGCTGCATTCAGAGAAATGCGTTCACTTTGACAGCCCCAGTTCTCTTAGCTACTGCAGCTGCTACATTAAAAAACTAAAACAGATTTTGGGCAACACAAGTGATGCCGATACCTAGTATTGCAGAGGTCGTGGTTCAATTTCCAGTAGGTTTGCCTGTGGAATGTTTGTGTGTTCTAGCTGTTATGATGCTGCTGCTCAGAGGTATTTACACGGCGCCAAGTTTTCGCTTCAAACAAAACACTTTTGTTGAGGTTCGGCCTTCCTTTTACATGACAATGGCGTGCTAGTGCCCCTGAAACTGGAAACATTTGAAACCGGGTTCCAGAGTAGAATCTCGTGAAGATCATCAAGCTTTGCTGAACCCTACTAAAATGATAAACACCATTCTTTTAAAAGATGTTCACTAATTTATATTTTGATGATGCAGTGTTTTATAAGTCAGCTCATTGTATATGCATTTGTTATGTTTTTCATTCAGTTTCTACTTTGTCACCAATAATACAGTAATAGAAATCTAGCACTTCATGCACATATACCGTGAAGATGCAAGGTGCATTGATTCTGATGCAAAATGTGTGCAGGTCCAAAGATTTATAACCCTGGTTCTTTAGACCTATGGAAAGTGAAGTCCTCTGCTGGCTAAACATTAGTTTTCCTTTGATTTCAAAAGAAAACTCATTTATTTCAGGCTTTTTTTTTCTCCAGCGAGGAGTGCTTTGTTCATAATGAGCTTGTTGGCCTGTTGAAGAGTGGAGCCATGTTTGCCTTGTCTGCTCTCCTGCTGCACTTGTTGTTCCACCTCATGTTAAACACTTCTTTTAATGATAGCTTAAAGGCTTTTTAGTATCGGTTTGCAGAGCACAGGTTTTAAATGAGCAAAAAGCAAGATTTGCCTTCTGTCTGCTGCACTGATTGTGTTGTTCGTTCCTGTGGGCTATTTGTTAGGCTATTTGACAGTAGAAGGCTGACCACCTTTGCTTGACATAATAGGTCAGACAAGCTGGTGAGATTTCAACCAACCTGTGGAAAAGACATATTATCAAGATAATTTTTGTCAGAGTCACATGTTACTATCATTTAAAATTTTAACAAACAGGTAGATCTGACCACAACAGTGAAACTCAGCAATGGAATTTGCTATCACTTGCATTAGATTAAGAAGTTCTTCTAAGAAATAGTCAACAACTACATTTTGAGGGTTCTCTGTAAAAAAAATTATGTACATCTCCTTATAATTCTGACAATCTCAGGTCAGAATTAGACTCCTGGAAGGAAAAACATTAGACATGTATCTCCTCCTATTTGGAAATTTTTTAATTGCACTTTATCTTACATTGCGCATTCGAGGGATTTAATCCTAAAGCTAATACGGTAACTCTTACTATTGTGGTGGTCCTTGTAGATTACCTCAGCATGACCAGTCAGTCAGTCCCACTCACTTTCTCTCCCTTATGGGCATTAACCATGGATCTCCCTCAGGAGAGCTTTAATGGCCCGAGTTAATCTCTCCTCAAACGTCCACACTGATAGGTGTTGTAGGTAAGCGCTTGTGCATGGGTCACAAAAATAGCAATATCCACCCTTAAGCAGTCCTTATCACACGTGTGTCTGGTACAGCGCAGTATGTGTGTAGTTGTACATGAGTTTGTTTTCACGCCGTGCCAGAAAATCTGGGAAATGGTAATCTCTAAGACACTGATAAGAGGCTGTGTGTGCTTGGCTGAATGTGCCTGTGGAGTGAAGGACGTCCAGCAGTGGAGCACTTCTCAAAAACCCTACCTCACTATGTGACAGCATAATGAAAAATTTATGCAGTTTATGATTATGCACAGTTGCTGCTTGTCATTTGAAAGTCTGTGTTTGAGAGAGAAATCAAAAAGCAAAGATAACTGGCTAGATGGAAGCAAAGCTGTGACACAAATAAATATATAGCTATCACAAATTAAGACTAGTTTTGTAAGTGTTTATCAAATGGTTAAATTTACAATATGCAACATATATGCCTGATTAAAATGTCTGAGAATGACTCTATGTTGTATATTTTGTTGAGTTGTGTACTTACATTACCTCAAATGTTACCAACAATGTTCAAACCCAGAGAAATAATTTCATTCGAGGTAACAGTGCATCAGAGGACGTTGGCTAACGCTATTTAACGTAACATGAAGGAAACTTTAGCCTTATACATTATCTCGTCTGTGCACATTTCTGACTGAATAGACAAATCCCATGATCCCACTGTTCTTCACGATGTCATCAAACTACATAATTTGTCTTCATTGATCTGATAGAGAGACTTCCGGTGGCTGAAATTACAGAATTTTCACTCAAGAAATCAAAAAGAAATTCAAATTTCTGGAGGCTTTTAACTGTTTTTGCAATTGAGGGCTGCAGCGATTATTTTCATTATCAATTAATGTGCTGATATATATATATATTTTTTTATTAATTGATTAATCGTTTATTCCATGAAATGTCAAGCAAAATGAAAAGCGCTCATGTCAATTTCTTAGAGCCCAACATGACATCTTCAGACTGCTTCTTTTGTTCAAACAACGGCCCAGAACACACAGACTCCTCATTTATAATCGTAAATGATACAGAAAAGCAGCAAATCCTCACATTTAAGAGGCTAAAACAGCAGTTCTTTTTACTTCTTTATTTGAAAAATGACTGAAACGATGAATCGATTATTAAAACAGTTGATAATTAATTTTCTATCATCGCTTAATGGATTTTGTGATTAATCAGTGCAGCGCTATTGCAAAGTGAACTGTACTGTGTATATTAGTCACCTTATTACATGGTTCTTGACCCTTGGTGTAACACAAATGATCATGTTCATTACAAAGCATCTTACCACAGTTGACCTATATGTTTCTGAGCAACAGACGCACAGACATTTGTGTCAGTCTGCCATGCAGACATCTTGTTCAGAGACTCAGAGTATTGTTACACTCACATTTATTTGCGTCTGGGTTGGATAAGGAATCGCCAAGATGTGCGCGTTCCCTATGGGCTGGGTGTTAATCACTGTAACAGATGGTTCATGTTTAAAACCCTGTGTAAGCTGTAATGACTCAAGAGTGCCGGTTATCATCTGTCCCACAGAGCAAAGCCTCCACAGTCTCATCACACAGCCTTACTGATAGCCTCCACATTCACTACTGCTCACTGGCACCATTGACGTCAGATGGGACTTGAATTACCCCTTTGAACTACATTCAAATACTTTCTCAGGGAATGATCGCCACTGTTTTTCTTTTACATTGGAAAATTGTCTTAACCTCAAGGAAATGGCAAATACCCAAACATGAAACCATTAATTCTCCTGGTAATACTGTGAATAAACAGTTTTTAAAAATTAGACTGGTACAGGAATTCAGCACATAAACTCCAGCATGTATATTTACAAAAATACTCAAAGAAAGTCTTTGTGCCGTTTGTTCTGGCAACCAAACAATGGCCCACATCCACTACATTTTGAAGTAGTTCAAATGTTTTCCAAATAGTTTCGCCAGGCCTGACTGATGTCTCTGTCAGTCTCCTTTTGGATCGTTCTCTGCAGTGTCAGAGTTGTTCACTGGAGAGGTTCAGTGACGAGTTGCTACTTCAGATAAGCCCACACGTATGACACTGTTATCACTGTTATTGTGTGTGTATGCCACAGTTGACAGATAGTATGTGGCTTTAGCATAGGCCTGGTGGTAATAAAAGTGTCAGTGATGGCTGAGCTGCTGAAAGCCTCTAAACATCGGAGTTACTGCCTTCTCTGTGTGTGACGACTGTGTTGGTGAAAGGTAAACCGAGTAGATGTGTTACTGCAGGTCAAGCTGTTCATCAAGGTTTGCACTAAAATCATTACCTAGAGTTAAATGTCTTTTTCTCGTCAATGGCGACAGCGTTGTGGTTGATAACAGTGTTGTATTTGCCTTGGAAGTTTTACAGTTCAGGAGAGTGAGTTCATTTGATAGCCAAAGTTTGTTGAAGGGTTTAAACTGCTCTGTGAATAGCATTCCTTTGTATGTCTGCCACTCCTAGCTCAACTGTAATAACAGTCCTCTTTTCTTGTCCAGCTTTAAAGTCCTAACCCTGCTGTTAGTGACTTTGTCCACAGCCTGTTATGACTTGAGAAAGGGGGAAGTCTAGCCAGTTTGGACACATTCTGCAACCCGAACACCAGAGTGCTAGCACACCCAATGGTCTTGATTGTAGTCAACTTTCAGCAATAACCAGGTTGATTTTTGAATGTCATTTGTCTAAGAATCTGGGTTTTCTTAATGTGGGTAAAGGATTTTTAGGAACTCCATTGACTTGGCTACATTGCTGCTGCAAATTGAAACAAATAAAGTGAGCTAGTTTCTACAGCAAGAACTACAAAAGTGTGTTTTAGGTCTGGGCAATAAATTGATTTTAAATTGAAGTTCGAAGTGATTTGTTTGGACAATGCTAACAAATGAAAATCGATTTTCCCTTTTACTAGGGTAAATATGGTAGCCGGTGGCTCTCTCTCAGCTCTGGGCTCTTATTTTTTTATGAGAGAAGTTTGGTGAAAGTTAGGCTGGCACTTTATTAACACCAAACTGGGCCATTCTTCTTTGTTTGATCAAACCTTTTATTTAAAAAGGGTTTAGTTTGGTTAAAGCTAGGTTTGCACTTTATTCCCAGCGAGGAAATTAATCTTTGCTTGACATGAAAACAACATATTTGAAATAATTCCTTTGTCTTTTGTAGTTTAAAAGATTGATTAAAAT
>JAQLOL010000008.1:14342766-14359429 GCA_029783665.1 Naso thynnoides
AAAGTAGCGCACACGTAAAGAGACAGATATACTTTAGGTTGGTGGTCTTGTTGGCGGCTAAAAAAACGTGTTGCTGGTGTACCGTCCACAACAGCGCTATGCTCTGTTTCCTGCCAGCACATTGCACTGCTTCTCCATACAGAGAGTCATCATATGTAGATAAGACACTGACTAGGCATAAGTGCCTCATACAACCCCACATAAAAAAAAAAAGTATTCTTTTAAGTCATGTAACATAAAAAGAGCATATGTGGTCTTCTAAAACCTTATCCATCATACTGTTCAAGTGGAAACGTGTCTTTCCTGAAAGTGGAACTGAAAGTTTCTGTTCAGTTGAACTGTCGATGTCTCACCAACGCTTTTGTCATCACATTGCCTAAGTTAAAAAAAAAACAAAACTGTTGCAACATTGTCATGTCATATTTCACTCTGATTTGAGTTTTTTTCAGCTAACCTCATTTATATGTAGATCCAATAAATGATGGTTTGACTCTCCACACATGAAAGATGAACTGAGGGGCTTTTTTCTGCAGCATTTGTGTCCACCCCACCCTTTGGTTGCAACACTTGGAGTAGAAAAAAAGCTTTTAGCATGTTGTCCTCACTAAAGCAGTGTGGCTGACAGAGTTAAGTGCAGACGCAGCAGTTTGTGATGGTCAGATGACACTAACTGATCTACTGTGGTGCTTCTCTTCTCCCCTCCTCCCTGGAAAATGCACGCTAATCATTCCAGCAACATGTGAACCTTTAGTTCTCGCACAGCTAAACGTGAAATCATGTAAACTTGAAATAGTCCCTTACAAGTGCTGCCCTCTTAGCTTGAATATTAGCATGAAGAAGGATTTTGACACAGATGTTCTTTTTAGCTAATATAGTCATACATTTTCGGGTTCTTTTTTCTGTAATGTTTATTGAATATGAACAAAATGTAAACAGACACGATATCTCGTTGATAAAGCTGTTTTGTGGAAAATGGGAGGATTTCATGCAGCCTATGTGGCCGATGAAGAGCAAGTAGTGGCACTGTTATGGTCCTTTAAGTCAGTGGTTCCCAACCTTTTCACCCCAGCACCCCCATAACAACAACACCAGGGACCCCCATTGACCTTGGAGGTGGCACATAACGTTATCCACAGCCACGCACACGCACTATAAAGCCTATGGAAACACAAAAGAGCAACATAATGATATTTTTAAGTAATTTATGACCGAATATAACAAAGAATATCACCTGATTTTCTACAATGATGGGTTAAAAATGCAATTTAAAATTATTTTAAAAATTTATTTGATCTTTGGAGGGCATCTCGAGACCCCCCCCGCGCGACCCCCACTTGGGAAACCACTGCTTTAAGTAATCATCTCCTCAATCCCTCTGTTTACTTTCCACCCTACTTATTGCAGTTCATTCAAGTTTTCTTTTTCCTTAAAGGTTTCCAATGCAGTGTGTTCTCAAAGTTTGTCATTCGAGCCATCTCTAATTTAAAAAATATAATTTTTTTGACAGATTGTAGTGTATAAGTCATGTTTGATGCATTATAACAGTTCTATCCGGAATTATAAATAAGGGAACCAGTCAGTATATCTTCATGCTGGCTGGTCTGGTATACACATACTTATAAGCAATGTGTAGTGTTGTTGTTTACAAGTATGGTGCCGGTGGTTAAGTAATGACAAAGCTAGTTGGAGCGGTTGGAAAACAGTTTTTGCTCTTGGTTTTTTTTTTGGTTTTGTTTTTGTTTTTTTTCTCATTGTGTCTTTGTACACAGGAGCAATGCAAAAACAGCAGGCAGGTAAAACATGAAACTTGTGTCAGCTAATGGGAGGTTAGCGTGGTGTAACTCAGAAAAAGACACAAAGAGCCAAATCTTCATCTTGATTAGCAAAACCCAGTTTGACTCACAAAATTCTCAGTCTGGTAGAGCCCAGTAACATCTTCATGACTAATCTACAAAAGTAAAATATCAGTTTATTTGATGTGTCCACATTAAAGCAAAATCAAGTCGATTGGAGTCGATCATTCTTGACAGAGGCAATACAAAGTTTGTAGCTTTGTTTGCTGAAATCGAATCTTAGCGGCAAGAATTGGTCTCAGCAGCAGTAGTCTGGCATTATGACTGAGGCTATAACACAGAGGTTTCTCTTGTTTATTTTATTTTAATTTTTTGCATGGATTCATTGTTAAAAATTTAGCAATATTAGAAAGAAAATGGTATGCGTCCCCTGAATGAGGTGATAGTCATTTCACAGTTCTTGCAGATTCTTTGATGTGTCAGAGATGCAGATAAAGTACCAAGTAACATCACTGCTTTACTGAATTTCTGTTCTATTTCTCTATTTTTGCCTCCTCCATATTTCATGTGACTGCAGGTGATCCAGTTTGCTCTGAGAGACTACATCCAGTACTGGTACTACACTCTGAGCGAGGATGAGTCCTTCTTATTAGAGATCAGACAGACGCTGCAGAATGCCCTCGTCCAGTTCTCTACAAGGTACAAACACACAGATGCACATGCATTTTCTGTCTTGATATTGAAGGTGCTGTATTTTTTTTTTTTAAGTTTTAGTTTTCAATTATTTGCATGTATGTGTGTGTCCTTATGCGCTAAGGTCCAAAGAGGTGGACTGGCAGCCTTACTTCACCACTCGCCTGGTGGATGACTTTGCCACCCATTTACGTGTCTTCAGAAAAGCCCAGGACCGCCTCGCCGACAGAGAGGACAAGCAGAGTGAGCGGAAATATTTTATACACACTTGGATAATCACTCGCAGTATTTGTTAATGTTTGGCATATGTGCAAATGATTCAGCATGCCTTTAACAATGATTTGAATTATATATTTCTGCGATTAATCAGAGTTTGGTGATCTTGGAGATAAACAAAAAAATTATTAATATTCTGGTTTATAAAAATTCTTCCTTAGAGTATTTGATATAAAGTCAGACTGTGAGAATATGGCATTAGTGGTGGTGATGTCACCAAAGCGGAGTTGTGTTTGAACAGGGGACATAACAGAGGAGCTGATGGACTCCTTCTTTGAGGCCGAGGTGGAGATGGAGAGGAAGATTTGTCGAGACGTGGTGTGCACTTCACACAAGGACGAAGAAGGTAAACACAGTCGTATAATGTGCCTGACCTCACAGTTCACACAGTCCTGAAGAACTCTTCCCACAGACGTGTTGCCCTTTGATGCTTACATGTTCTGTGTGTGTGCGTCTCAGGTTTTCTTCGGGACTTGTGCGAGTTACTTCTATATCTGTTACTACCTCCTGGAGATTTCCACAACAAGAACATGAGATACTTCTTAAGGGTGAGTGCAGATAAGATAAACAAACACTCTCACTTACACTCACAGACGATCACAACACACGACTCACTGCTCTGAGATGAGAATATGAGCCGCAAAACCACATTCTCATTCACGCAGTATGTCGCACCATCTGTGCTGTTAACTAAAAAAGCTTGAGCCACATGACCAAATGTTGCGGCCACAGCCAGCCATGAGCTTCATAACAAAGCTCCTGAACAGACACTGCAGTATCAGATCATGTGGCGGCATGTTTGAAGTGTAAATTGTTGCGAGTAAACCTGAAAATGCACTGTGGTGTTTTTTAGGAGGTGCTGGCACGTGGTGTGCTACTTCCTCTGATCAACCAGCTGAGCGACCCAGACTACATCAACCAGTTTGTCATCTGGATGGTGAGAGCTGACATGCACACACACACACACACACACATACATACACACACACACACTGCTCAATACCTCTTACCTGTTATTAAGTCAACTCTTTACACTGCCTTTGCTTTTTGATTTTCATGCTGAACAAAAACATGCCAGCATGATGCCGCTCCAGTGTTAATTTTAGTTAACGTGTAGTCATGGTGAAACACACAGAAGCATGAGGTGCATGACCTGTAACAGCATCAGCATCTAGTGCGATGTATAACACAAACGTTGGAGAGCACTTTCTATAAATAACAATGGCATAGCAAGGAAATAAAAATCGTTTACTGTTCTTGCTGTATGGCAGTTTATTCCATTTGAATGATAAGAAGCTTTTGGACCTTGTCATCGTAACTATTTGCAGACATTTTTAGTCACTGTTCTTCTATGAGATACCTGCTAACTGCCGTTATAAGGATTCCTATAGGTTTTTCCACTTTTTTTTGGGGGGGGGGGGCTTGATCTGTTCCTCCAGGGCGAAAAACCCTGCAGGAATGCATCCAGGATTGGCGGAGGGTGGGAACAAAAAAACCTAGACTGACCAAAACTTGGTCAAGGGAGAGCACAAGAGTTAACATTGTCAAAATATTACACCTCTGCTGGACCTTTTGGTGTCAATTCAGTGCTGTTAATATCGCCCTTGCTGGCTTAGAGGTGGAAGATCAGTGTCGTCGTCCCCCCACCCCACCCTCCCGCCCAAAATTTCACCTTTGTCCCTTTGTACAAGAAGAAGAGTGAATAATGGTCTAATATTCCTGCCCTGAACATATGTGTAAAAGAGGCTGTTATCGGAACTGTTTTTTTGTGTAAATAGCATCCAAACTAGTCAGAAAGCAAATGAACGAGGCAAAAATGTTGTTGATGTGAAAAGAAATGTAATTTGGTATAGATTCGGGACTCGAGCTGTAACTATGAAGCCTTCATGAACATCCTGAAACTGACAGACAAGCCTGCTGAGCTGGAGGCCGTTAAGGACAAGGTGCTCGAGGAGCTGCAGTACCTTCGCTCCCTGGACACCGCTGGAGATGGTGGGCAATCACTTTCTCCCCACTGACACACAGACGCGCATCTACAAACACATACATTACTACAAACTACACGTTAACATTTGCTTTCCTCCCCTTCCTTACTGTCTTTGTGTCACCGTCCTTTAGACATCAATGTGATCAAGAACCAGATTAACAGTCTTCTGTTTGTGAAGAAGGTGTGTGAGACCAGGATCCAGAGACTACAGTCTGGCAAGGTGAGAAACTGCAGCATGGCCCTTCAGTGCTTACACTGGAGGATATAATATCAACATACATTAGAGTTTTGAGACTGTGTTGGTAAAATCTTGTCTTAAAGGATCAGCTGGAATCGCTTTAAGTCAGTTTGTTAGTGAAGTTTTATTTTTTTAAGTCAGCCAGTTTAAGAATACATTTTTATCCATGTAGCAGACTTTGCTTATCCTTTTCCTGTGTTGTGTAGGAGGTGGATGCCTTGAAGCTGGCAGCCAACTTTGGCAAGCTGTGTGTTATCCCACTGGATCACATCCTCATCCACAACATAGCTCTGCAGTTCTTCATGGGTAATTCTGGAAGTGCATCATCACATATACCACACATGCCAAAGACCACTGTAGTCATTCAAAGGCTTTACTGAACATTTCTGTTAATCATCCTTAGAATCCATAACTTATTCAATTTCTGCGGAATTTATAACCCCAACCTGTTTCATTAAGTCAGCCCATTAGAGGATAATCCGACCATTCAGCCCTCCTGGGCGTTAATGTTTTGAGGCTGGTCGGAACAGATAATCTGCCCAAATGATCCAGCTGTTTTTTGAGTTAACAGATGAATCTGAGTGTCGCCGACTGGATAGAATCTTCTGTATTTGGAATCGGAAATATTACACATTTGTTGTTTACAATTTTTGATACTGCAGTGTGAAAAGAACAGCAGTTGATATTGAGCTGAAAGCCAGTGAGCAAGCTGACAGGAGGTGTCACCAAGTGGACATAGCATACTTGTTACCTTGTAGCATTAGCATGTGCTGATTCTACATGATTTTGTACATATTTCTTTCCCTTTTTTAATTTTTTTTGATGCATTACATAGCACACACAAGTTTAACAGACTGATAATGACGGGCCGCTTCCATGTTTGTTTCTTAGCAAGCTTTTGTGAGCTTCCAACACCCTGCAATCACCACGCATTTAGTAGAAACATGAAGTGTTCGATCCTGCGCTTTGTTTGATTTGTCTGGTGTGTGCATTCTTAAGATGAAAATGTTAAAAATAGATGAAATCTGTTGTTATGTCTGTGGTTTCCCATGTTTTTAGAATCAGTTAAGACGTGAAAATCCTCTACTGTGCACCAGGCATTAGACACACTCCTTTGCAGGCCCACATGACCTCATTTTAAAAGGTCACTCCACATTACAGATCAGATTACCAGAGAGAGAGAGAGAATGTGCGTGTGTGCATGCATGTACATGCATGTGCAAACTGGCAAGCAAACCACATTGTGTCAGATGTGGTGTGGAAAATAAGCAAGAGCAAACAGCTTAAACGTTACGACTGGTTTTGTCATTACAGCTTTTATGCTGCTTGAAATGTTTGATTTAAAAAATATTGTGTTATAACCAAAGTGCCATTGCAGACAGACACCATTCTGATCAACCCTCATGTGTTTGTTTCAGACTTCATGCAGGCAGCGGGGGCCCAGGCAGAGCTGTTCTTCTGGCTCACTGTGGAGGGCTACAGGGTGACAGCACAGCAGCAGCTGGAGGCCATGCAGAGCTGGCAGAAAGATGGCAAGAAGCAGCCCAGCGCCACCAAGGGACTGCTGAAGGCCGCTGCACTGGGTGTCTACGAACAATACCTCTCTGACAAGGTAAGTGCTGTGTTTGATCACAGGGTTGGTTCAAGACAAAATCAGTTTTGTTGTGACGGAAATCCACACTACATAAAAACGTTTTGCTCCCTCAGAAGAGCTAATTGTACTTTTTTCTTGTAATATTGCAAGTGTTGATTTTGTTTACACAAACTCTAGCTTGAGAGCAGCAGGAGTGCACATCCTGAGAACCCTTGTGCTCTTTTAAGGATTCCTATCAATTTTTCATCTAAATTATTTTTGGGGTTTTGATCCGTTTTTTTTCTTTTTTGTAAATGTTAGAGTGCTTTCAAAACAGGGAGGCGAAAAACCCTGGAGGGATGTTTACAGATCTGGTGGAGGGTGGGAACAAAGAATGCGCCCTGACCAAAAATTGGTCAAGGGAGGGCACAAGATTAACAAACTTTCAATGAGGTGCTGGACTAAAAAATTCATGACAAAGACGAACGAAGGTCCGCAGTCTAAAGCTGCTTTATGCAGGATTTATTTACGCATCCAATAACAGTGACGTTTTGAGCTGCGTGCTCTTCTTCAGACTGAACAAGAGCATGTAGCTAAATATCATCAATGACTTTTTTCCATGACTTCCAGACGACAAGAAGAAACCAACGTCATTCACTGCTGACTGTGACTCCATCAACATGCAAAATTGTTGATGGAGGGGAAAAAAAGAGACTAAAATGTAGTTTAAAGAAATAATTAAAAACATTTTTAGACTTTTTCTTGTCATTGCGGCAGTTTTCTTAGTCAAGACTCAGAATAACGTACTTTTGTCTAAAGTAAGTTAAAATTAAGAATGACTACAACAGGGCAAAGGAAATAATTCAGATGATATTTGAACCCATTTTGATCTCGGTGAGGCTGTTAAAAAAAACAAAATGCATCGCTTAAATGAGGAGAGAAGCAATGTGACCCTAAAGAAACAACAAAAATATTAAGTGGTTAGTTTCATGAGATGAACTATCGAGTATTCGAGGGGAACAAGCGACCAACAATAAGCTGTTAAAAATACCACAACTCGGAAGAGACGCATTAAGGCTCACCACAAAGAATGTGAGGTTAATGTTCTATATTTATTTTTAAACTATATTAAACCAACGATTAAAGCAGTGGTGTTACATTGTGTAGAATGTGTTGGTTTTATGGTCAAACCTAACTACCCCAGATAATGATACCATGAGATTATGTGACAAAAGTTTGACCACAATTAGGTCAATTGAAATGTTCAAAACAAATCTGACAAATCCAAAAAAGACTAAAACAGTATTAAAAAATCACGGTTTGCTTAGTCTATTTTCCGTTTATTAAGGGCCAAACTTTTAGTCAACACCAATGAAATAGCTAACAAAATCACTATTATTATATACGCTGTTTCAAAACATTGTAATCTTCAGGCCTGTATGGTGTAATATTTTGATCATGTCTGTTTGCTCTGTTTTCCTGGCCTACAGGCGTCCCCCAGGGTGCAGGTGGACGAGTTGTCAGTAACAAAATTAGCAGAGAATCTACAGAAAGACGACCCAACGCCAGAGATATTTGATGAAATCCAGAGAAAGGTATGTTTTTTCTGTCTATGAGGGGATTTTATAAGCTATGCCAGTATCATGAGAAAATGAGCCCAGTACACACCACACGACCTGCGAAGTCATCCGGTCTCTTGACTGTTCACACTATACAACTGTTTGTCTTGTATCAGGAGTCTTTCAGTCATTGAGGTTTCAACACTACATCACTGATCACCGTCAATGGAGTATTTACAACAAGATACTTACGGCAGGGGTGCGTGTGACAGTGTGTGTCTGGTCTCCAGTCACTCAATGTAACACTGTGACACCGTCTTGAAATACAGCTCCAATTCAACACTGGTGTTGAGAAGTCAGCACTACTAAGCATTGTTATCGTTGTAAAATATGTCCTTAACTATCTTTTATTCGGTCCAGTGGACACTGAGAGAAAGATCAGCGCTGGTCAAACAAGCTTAAAGGGGTCATGTTGTGCTTTTCTGTCTCTTTCAACCTATAAATGATTTTACAAAGTCAGACTGCTGTTTTAAATGATGCCAAAATATGTAATAATGAGGAAACCCCTGTGGGCTGTTTCTAATGGCTCTGAATGTTCCGTTCGCATCAGTTTTTTTAAATCTCAGACCAATAGTGTCTTACGGTGTGCTGAGGTTCTCTATAGGTTCGTTTGGAAGATGTGTTTGAATTAGACAACCAGAGCAGAGGAAGCCTTTAGAGGCGGAGCAGGAGCTAAAACAAAACTGCTCAGACAGAGGCAAAAATTCTGAAAAAAAAAAAACAGGGCTGCTGCAGTTGGCTGTATGAGAAAACAGATGAGTTTTTGGAGCATCAAAGCTCTAATAGTAACCAAGAATAAAACATGAACCCAAAAAATGAGCTTTTGTGGCCTCTTCAAAGTGAATGAAAAGAGAGGGAGTGAGGTAAAGAGAAAGCCGCGTGAATCAGAGGAAAAAAAAAGTTATTTTTTGCATAGTTTTGACAGCGACTGATGACAATTGACACTGCTGTTTATTTCATTATGTGCACACATGAGCTGATGCTGATAGTGTATTGGTGGTTTGTGATTTTCGATGCAAACTACATCCGTTAGGTGAACACTGCTTCACCGGTAAAACTTGCGGTGCTCCTGATGGCCAGTCTGGCCTTGCCATGGCACCTGCACACCTGTGACTGGGCCACTTACTGGGCATGCTAGATATCCTGCGAGACTCGATCACGCTGTCTGTGAGCTCATGACTGCGCCCTTGAACAGTTCACACATGCTGATCGTCACTCACAGAAGTGCGTACTGATTTGCCTACAGTCTCCAAAAACTGTGGTAGATAAAATCAAGGCTAAATCCTGCGGTCTGGGCATTACCTGCACAACATTTTCTGTTTGCAAAAACAATTTTTTCACATTTTTACTGTATTTTCTTGCCATTTTTGAAGTGTGCTTTGTCTTCCCTCGTTAACAAATTGTTTCATACACATCTTACTTCAGGTGTATGACATGATGCTGCGTGATGAACGCTACTACCCCTCCTTCAAGCAGAGTCCTCTCTACGTGCGCATGCTGGCTGAGCTGGACATGTTGAAAGAGCCAAGCTATCGGGGATCTGATGACGGCGACGGAGAATCCTTCAACGGTTCTCCCACAGGAAGCATAAATCTAGTAAGTCTTCCTCTCCTTGCTCAGAAAAAATGCAGATGTGGAGGCACATCTGGCACCGTCTTTGTCGCCAATCATCGACAGTGAAGCAGCGAAACTACACTGTATTGTTGTAAGCAGTCTGCATAGTTTAATAAAGACTTTTCTCCTTTGATTTTAGTCTTTGGATGACTTGTCCAACTCCTGCCATGATGAATCTATGCACCTACATGCCTTCATCTCTGACACAGGTACACACACACGGTCTTAAATACTCTTTATTGAGCATTATTGGCACATTTTGTTTGATGTTTGTAGCACGCCCTGCTTAAAAACACTAACTTTCACTTGAGTGTGTGTGATTTGGGTTTCCTGCTTGTTGTGAGAGTGTGTGTGACTTTGCTGAGTATGTCTGGTAACCGTTAGCCCCAATTTGTCCCTGTCTGCATGGTTTTATTTGTCAGTGACTACGTTTACTTGCAAACTAATATTCCATTGTTGCTCCAAGTAAAATCCTGGTCAGAAGGAGAAGGATGCCCTTCTTCAAAGTTATGCTATGCAGAATTCCTTGGTTAGGGTTTTTAAACAAAAAGCATTTTAGTTCTTCACTGGCTCAACAAGCAAGAGTAAACTGTGGTCAAGTCAAGAACGAGCAGTGCTGGTGAGAACAAAGCTGTGTTTTGCTATAAAACATTATTTTTTGGTTGTTTCACAGCAGTTACATTGTAAGGCCACAAAAAGCCCTTCACGTTTAAAAAAACAGATTTGTGTGAATTCAGAGCTTCATCTTGTTAGCTGCGGCTCTCTGCTCTGTGCATGTGTGTCGGTCAAAAGACACACACGAGGGAGGTAAGGGTTAAACCGAAGCACACAAAACCACAGCAATGTAACCCGCTCACTACGTTACAAGTGCTAAGCTTACCTTGAAGAGCGAATGAAAAAGGAGCAGTGTTTTTTAATCGAATTATGCATGATGGCGTGTTAACAGGAATAAAAGTGACATATTTTTAATTTTCCTTAGCCACATGAACTGTTCAGTAGGTGGAAATAAAATCTTTATCAGAATCAGGACAAAAACAGGAATATTTTTTGCATGTAAACACAGTCAAAGTTTCACCCCCTCTGTTCATCATGTCTGCATGTCTGCTGTGTCACTTCATACTGTTCCAGCTTTCTTTATTTCTTTCATTCCATCACCTTCAATGGTTTTCTGTTCTTCCTTTTTCCTTCCTCCTTCCTCCTTCCTCCCTCTGTTTTCCTGTCATTCTGTCTCCCTTTTATCACCTTCCCACACCCGCTGCTCTGCATTCTTTCTTTTGCTTGCTCTCCCTCCTCCCACACTTTGAACCTGCACATATTTTTCCTTTCTTTTTGCTTCTTTCTTATCTGCTTTCATCCTCCTCGTCATCCTCCATTCCCATTGTGGATGTATTGCCCGGGCGGGGTAGCTGACGCTTGTCTCCCTGGCTTCTGGGGTGCTGCAGGGGTTTGCAACGACCACGGTAAGACCTACGCGCTGTACGCCATCACTGTGTTTAGACGCAATCAGGACGGCAGTGAGGACTGCTGGAAGACCTATCGCCGCTATTCGGACTTCCACGACTTCCATATGAGGATCACGGAACAGGTGTGGGTGAGCTATAATATGTGTGTGCAGCAGCTGTGCAGAAGTCAACAACATTTCTATCCAAGAAGAAAATTAACACCACAGTTAAAACATTTGACAACACCTCGTGAACTTGGTTGTCACCTTTTGAAAGTTTTATATTTATTCTGTTTTAGTTTGAAAACCTGGCATCAATCCTCAAGCTGCCGGGGAAAAAGACCTTCAACAACATGGACAGAGACTTCTTGGAGAAGAGAAAAAAAGACCTCAACGCTTACCTACAGGTTAGTGTCGACTAGACAAATGACTTCTTTTTTTTTGCCTTGCATAACGGTGTGCGGTGTATGTCAGTACCTTTTTTATGTGTTGCAGTTGCTGCTTAACCCAGAGATGGTGAAGGCCTGTCCCACTCTGATCCCTTATGTCTATGACTTCCTAGAGAATAAAGCCTACAGCAAGGGCAAGGGAGAGTTTGCACGCAAGGTAGCTACATTTTCTTGTTTGTTAAATAACTGCAGATATATAATGTTAATGGTTAAGATTTTATTTTGAATGCATGCATGCAATAATGGAGACGCTGGCCTTTACAAATTACCAATTTGTGGCTGCTTTTATGAAATATAATTTTTCCTTTTGTTTTATCGCCCCATCAGATAGACACATTTGTAAATCCTCTGAGAAGCTCCATGAGGAATGTGTCGAACGCAGTGAAGGCCCTGCCCGACAGCCTGGCAGAGGGCATGACCAAGGTCTCTGATAACATGGGCCGCATGTCGGAAAGACTTGGCCAGGACATTAAACAATCCATACTAAAGGTAACACATAAAGCAAGTGTGACGTATCCTAATAAAGGACAGCAATGCAGTCTAGATTTAGTTTTTATCAGTGTAAAAGTGTCTTTTTCTGTTTGCCAGTATAGTACAGTCTCCCTACAATTAACCACGATCCTCCTCTTTTCCTCATTGTTCTGACGGTAAAGTTCATCCAACCTCCAACTATTCATCATCTTTTTTTTCCCCCAGGTGCCTCCACTCCTCCCCAAGTCTGACATCGACCCTGAACACTGTCGAGTCTCTGCTCAGCTTGATGACAATGTGAGTCAGTAGGCAAGCCGTGGGATTCGTGTTTCATTTCTCTAATTATCTTGGAACTCCTGGACACTCATATGTTTGTTTCTGTGCCAAGGTGGATGATAACATCCCGCTGAGGGTAATGCTCCTGCTGATGGACGAGGTGTTTGACCTTAAGGAGAAGAACCAGTGGCTGCGCAGGAACATTAAGAACCTGCTGCAGCAGCTCATCAGGGCTACATATGGAGACACCATCAACAGGTGAGAAAGGAGATTGAGTGCAGATCCTGGGAAAATAAAGGCACATTTACAGTTGATTTGTTAGAAATGTTTTGTTAATGTACATAACCAAGTTATAAGTTACTTAATGGCTGCACCTAGCAAATTATTATGAAAAATGGTCCAAAAATCAACCCAACACGTAAAATACTTTTCAGAATAAGGTCTTTTATTCTTTATGTTACAGGTGATAATATCACACAGGCCTTTATCATAATAGTACTGAGATCTTCATGCTATTTCAAGCTTGAGTTCAGCTGTACTGGGTGACAAAGGGGATGACTTTGTTAAACATTGAAACCAAAAAAACACATTTCAAAATAAAAGGCTGCACAATCAGTTTCTGTACTGCATAAACAAGTTCTACCAGAGCACATGGCAAAATAGGAATAACAGATCACAGGATGTGTGTACAACTTGATAATGAGAACACAAATGTTCCAGAAAATCTGTGAGAAATCACACAGAAGTCTTGTGCACAAAGCAGAAAGCAGTAAAAATAAAACACAGAGCACAACCTGAATCATCTTTCATTTGTCTCTGCAGGAAAATTGTGGATCATGTGGACTACTTGACTTCACCGGAGCAGGTCGCAGACTATGTCAAGAAGTTCAGGTACTCCCTCCTGTTTTATTTTAAAGTGCACCGATTTGTCGGAAGAATTACGAGTAACCTTCTGTGTGTCTGTCTGTGTGCAGGGATTCCTACTGGCCCAACGGCATTCTGGCTGAGACGCCTCCGCGTCGGGACAAGAGCATCCGCATGAGGACACGAGTAGCCGCCAAGACCAGCCTGCTGGGCATCATGCCAGGTGAAAAACACACACACTGACTTAAACTAAGTATCACCAATGCCTATTTATGACTACCTCACCCCCTTCCTCCTCATCTGTCAGGCCTTTCTTTCTCTCTCTCTTTGTGACACATCAGAAATCCATCCACCACAACTTGAAGTTTCATGTTTCTGTTTAGTTAATGTAAGAGTTTCACGCTTCATTCTTCCTGTAATGCAACACCAAAGGGACAATCAGCTGACAATACTGGAGTGAGCTCAGGGCAAAAATGAACACACACATTCCCGTCATCTCCCTAAAAGCTTATGCCCCCTCTTGACTTTCTCCACCACATTTCTCTCCCTACCTTTAGACGAGCTGAAGCACATCATTGGAGCAGACACCACGAGAAAGGGCATCCTCCGCGTCTTCGACATGTTTCAGTACCAACCCATGAACCGTCGGCTAGTCTACGTTTTCCTGGAGGGCTTCTTGGAGACGATGTTTCCCCAGTACAAATTCCCCGAGCTCTTCATCAAGCTGCACTCCCGCTCGCCGCGCATCCACAGATACAGCCAGAAACTCAAATCCTCCTCGCTCAAGAGGTGACAGGAGAGGACGGAGGCAACGGGGACATGAGCCGACTAGACACACAGACTTGAGAGCTGAGAGTGAGAGTAGGGGGGGCTTGATGTGAATGTTGAGGTATCTGTGTGTGTGTGTGTGTGTGATTTCTGCCCTTCTACTCCACCTAATGTACTCCTCAGCGAAAACACTCCAGTTATCCAGCTGATAATTTCTGTTGAGACAAAACTGAAGGATGAACACAGGCTCTGCCCTCCTCTCACTCTGTGACACACACACACACACATGCGCAAACACAAATCCTGTAATTTGCACCAAGACTGAACATGGCAGTCTTTTTCTTTTAGTTCAAATATGTTCCTCCTCCTTTTTGGACTTTTTACATGTGTTTAGCTTTATCCTGGGCCAGTCAATGCTGCTTTCTCACGGTCCAGAGAGCAGACCACAAATACTGTATTGTTTTTAAACTGCAGGAGTAGATAGCATAGACCCACACCTTGCCTTACCTTCCCGCTTCTGTCTTCTGGCCGGCGCAGTCTCATGTCTCAGTGACACGGCCCCCTCGGTGTCAAACTTACCCTCATGCTGTAGACATTTTTATCTGAAAAAGCTGCACACTTGCTAACATGCAAACGATGTTTTGTTTTCATAGCAACCAAATATGTCAGTAGCACTGGGTTAAAAGGCGCTGTTTTTAAAATGTGACTGAACAGACGTGGGTCGAAAATTATTTTGATTTTTAATTGTCTGCATTGTTTCCAGCCTCAATGCTTCTGGTGAGACATGCTGTGATTTAGTTGTTCCCCCCCCCAAAAAGTGTTCAATCATCTTTACCACCTATCATCACCCTCAAAGAGAAGACCACATCCCCTTTAATGCTACTGCCATAACCTGTGACAACCAAAGCTCATGCTGTTTCATACGTGTGTGTGCACTGGTTTGATGTCGGGATACTCTGAACATGACTGTGCTTCATGTCGTTAATCGTGGGAGGAAAAGGAACGTGAAGCTGACCTTTTTAAAGATCTGAAAGACGAGACTGTGAGGACACACTGAAGCGTGTTACAGTTGTGGGAGGCTCAGCTGCAGCTGACCAAGCGCACCATCAAAGAATGTACACTCTGTGATCTGGTCTGTATTTGGCTCGTGTAGATGTTTGTGCGAATGTGTGTGTGTGTGTGTGTGTGAGTGAGTGTTTAGCACGAAGATGCAACCCTCCTCAGTCAGAAACTGTGCCAGTGTGAGCTAGTGAACCAGCCTTAAAACTACATACAGTATATACTAAACCAAGAGACGCACGTTAAAGGCATCCTCCTTCACACGACTGAACGTTACAAGGACACCGAGATAGAGATATATCCCTAATCACTTTTATTCAGAGAAAATGTCTTTAATTTTGTGCAATATTTTTTTTTAATGCATGTGCATTTTGAATTATTGTATACTGAGGGAAAAAAAAAATCATATTGTTTTAATAGTAGAAAACACGACAGAGGTTTCCCCATAAATGTCTTCTTATCCCAACAACTTAACATTCCGTTGTTGTAAAAGTACCGTGTTTATTTTACAGACTTGTTTTATAAGTCTGAGGTTTTTGCTGTTTTTGTTTTGGGTGCGGTAGGGATATTGTCTACATATCCCCCGCCCTCTCGTACAGAATCTGTGTTCTGGGTATTGGCCAGGCAGAGGCAGGGGCTTAACTGTGTTGCAGTCTGATGAGCAGCTCATTGGGCCACAGCCAGTTAAGAGGCGGCCGCAAACAACTGCATCTTTTTAACTCATGAGTGGCGTTTTATGCACCCAACCCTGTTTCAGTCAGTGTGGACAGTTCTTTATGAGCTGACAGCTGCAGGGACCGCCCCCGTCTCCTCCTGTGGAATAGGCTCACAGGAGAGCCGTGTCCTGTGACCAATGGAATCACTGCTAATGAGCACTTAACGTAGCAACTGTGGGAGGGCCTCTCCCATTGGCTGGACGGAGCACCATTCTGCTGCAGTCATTGGATGGAACTCCCTCACCTGCTTTGATTTGCTTGCACTGAGCAGTCCTGTTGGACTCTGATTGGCTGAGCTGGAGGACATGTCATGGACAGGTGCCTCTCTAACTGGGAGGTGAATATTTTGTCCCTACGGTGAAGGAGGAGGTGTCACCTTTAACTTTCTGCACACCTCTCCATACAGGAAGGCTCGTCTTTTTTTAACCCCAGTATTTATTATAATCTATGATAATGAAAAATTGTGCATATCTGTGTACAGTATGTGTTAATAGTGTGCCTAAATGTACTGTCAACTCTATTTTCATATTTTTCTTTAACCTAAAAAAAAAAATCAATCAGAATGTCATGATCATTTTACGCGACTGAAGATGACTTTAGGGTGTTTTTTTGCATCATGCTTATCAAACTCTTCCTTGTGAGCAAATGTGCTCAGATCAGTATAACACTAATAAAAGGTAACTCAGACTAACTGACCCACAGTGTGTATGCTGTCTTCAGTATATTTTCTGTCTGCATTGGGGTTTGTTAAGACTTGCTGGCGAACTATAAAGCTGCTTCTGTGGTGACTTAAGTTTCCATTAAAAAGGCGCCATATTAGAACGGC
>JAQLOL010000008.1:14361882-14402357 GCA_029783665.1 Naso thynnoides
CCGCTGTCAGTGATTAGGGCTGCAAATAACAATTATTTTTATTATTGATTAATCTGCCAGTTATTTTGACAATTAATAGATTGTTTATTCCATGAAATGTCCAAAAAGTGCAAAAAATGCTCATCTAAATTTTCATGTTCCAAGTGTGACGCCTTGAACTCGCTTTTGTCCGAACAACAGCTTAAAACACAAAAAATGTCTCATTTATTATTAGAAATGATGCAGAAAAGCAGCCAATTCTCACTTTTAAGAGGCTAAACCAGCAACTTTTTACTGTATAACATTAAAAAAAAGACAATCGATTAATCTATCATCAAAATAGTAGGTGATTCGTTTTCTGACAGTTGATTAATCAATTATTTGATTAATTGTTGCAGCTCTACTACAGTGTAGTCTGTATCTGTGCTGAGGCACACTAGCCTCTTAGTCTCTAAACTGAAAACTAAGACTGAAGACTGGAGTCAGCTTTAAATTGAGGACTTTTCATGTTCATGTCAGGCGATAAGTGTAGGACGTAAAACCCTGTCATGGTGCTACTGCACTGCCCAAAATTAGTTAGCTCTGATTTATGGTGTTTATCAGCAGTACAGATGCAACATCCAAGTACAGAGCCAACACGATACATAATAAAAACTGTAAGAGAAGTAATTATATTGGCAAATACTTCAGTAGTTAAGTTTACTTAGGAATTTTGCCATTTATCTTGTAAGAACAAGTGTAAAGTCTCTTTCCCACTAATGACTGATCTCTCTTTGCTGAGCAAAAGCAAAGCCGGTCCAAGCTAGTTTGGAGCCTCTAGCAGAAACTGACCAATCATGCAGTATTTCTAAGAGGCTCACTTTCCAAGGTGCAAAATACAGGGGGTCTTGGGGGGTCTAAGACCCCTTAATCAACAGGTCAGACCCCTTGAAAGTCTCAGTTAAAAAATTCTGGGGGATCTCAAGAAAAAGCTTTTAAAAAAGGATTTCTTTGCTTGTAGTTGTCAATAAAAATGTTTGTAAAATATATGTGTTCAGAATTGATTAGTTAATTTAAATAGCAAAACTTCTATTCAGAAATATAAATATATCGTTGTGGTGTTTCCATTGTTATCCAGCTGTTTCTGGTAATGTCGCCTTCCATTGGTTGGCGCTTTTGCAAAAGTTCACACTCCGCCTGTCTGCAAAGCAGTGGATTTTTTTTCAGCTTTGATATTGTCTCACTCATGGACTAAACATGGCAAAGAGAGAAAAAAAAAAAAGCTCCTTACGAACCAACTTTTTATGTACTTCTAAAACGTTTAACCGGGAAAACCAAAATGTGGGGAGGAAGCTGGTTCAGCTGCTGCAGCAAACGTTCGTGCGTACGTTTATAAGACTTCAGCATGACACAGGAGCACAAAGTTAGGAAGAGACCCCCCCAGTTGCCATGGTTATTTCACACACTGTCACTTCTTCTGCTGCCAATTTAATATCACACTTTTAAAACATTTCATATCAACTTCATCTGAAAAATAATATCCCATGGAACAAAAAGACAAATTTAAATCTTATATTGTTTAAAGTTCATATTTTTAAAGCTGTGCAGCTGCTTTATCCTCTAACAAATCAGGCTGGTTCTGAAGAAATATCCTCACTGACTCTAATTCCACTGTTTTAAAAGTACTTTTTTAATAGCTCTATCTTGTATTCTTAAAATTACCTATTATCTAAATTACTCATTCAGTTCTAAAATAATAATGTTACGATTTTCAAATTATGAGCCCTAATAACACCTTAATAGTTTCTGTATTAAAATATAAGAAAATAATAAATATTTATATGCATAAAATTTCAAGAATGACATATATTAAATTGCCAGTTTCATGATATTTTGGGGTATTTCATTTTTAATTCTATACATGTAGGAAGCCTGGACAACCCACACATTGAAAAACAAAAAATGTATTTTGTCACATCAGTAATAGTGCAATCACATCTGCATCCCTTCTTGCTGTCCATTTTTTAAACGTTTGTTCATGCTGTCATGACTTTCAAGCAGCCTTCACGTCTTCCTCTGCGCTTTCCCCACCGGGTCGGCGATGACAACGATTCCCCAAGCAGCCAAGCCTAAACACAGGGTACATTCATCATTTTAAAGGATGAAAACATGTTGACGCTTCAACTTCATTGTCAGAGCCCTGCACTTCTTACTGGCCGCAAAAGTGATCTGTGCCACTGTTCCCATGGAGGTGGGTCCGCCGAGCCGCATCACTTTTCGGGCTTGGTGGAAGACGTACGCTCCGGACAGGAACAAACCTCCGCCGGAGATAATCCGACAACTCCAGCAGTTCTTGAACATTTGACTGGGTTTGGAAACGGGGGCGTCTGCCCCTTCTGTTGGGGCTGGTGGTGCTGTTGACATTGTGCAACAAGATGTGTGCTAATGCTAATGCTAACGCCAGTACACGTCCAAGTTAACAACGTACGGAGACGTCTGACAAACACGGGCAAATAAACAACAGTTCGTCTCTATAACTCGTGTTCATACGGTTAAATAACAGTTACTTTGTGATTACTTGCAGGCAACCTGATTCCTGCTCATGCTGGCTGTAGAAGGACAGACTTGTAAAGCACTTCCGGGTTGAAAGACGTTTCCTTGCATATATTTTCAAAATAAAAGTCTTGTTTATGTTTAGTTTTCAGGTATCCACAAACTCTCTGTACTCCACATTCCAAATGTAGGTCTATGCAAAAATCCCCCCGCCCCGCCGTCATTGTGCGTGGGTACTTCTTGAAGCTAATTAAAGGGAAAGTCCACATTTTTGAAACCAGACCCCTATTTGTGGATTAGCAATGATGTTGTTGATTGGCAGAGCCTTTTAGAAAGCACAGCACTTGCAGTAAAAAGTCAATGGGGTCACATTCCTGTCTGAACAAGTGGACTGAGGGTCACCGAAATTTACTCCACATGGCACACAAAGTAAATTTCAGTGACTCTCAGTCGGTTTGTACAGACAAGAGCGTGACCCCATTGACTTTTTATTGGTTTCAAAACCAGTACTTTGTGTTAAGCGTGTTGAATGTTAACCTGTGCAAATTTTGACGATAGGACCATCTGTTAAGTGTGCCCCAAGTAGCCAGATTGTTGTATTTGATGTAAACTAGTGAATAACAGCAGGTATCAAGAGTGTGTGTGCGTGTGTGTATGTTTTCAGTTTAGCCTCTGACTGAACCTGACTCGACTTCTCTTCTCTCATGTTTCTTTACAGTCTTCAATTTTTTAATCCTGAAAACTTAGAGAAAAAATAAACTCTGAGCTTGACTACCGCTGGTAAATGACTTCGGATTAGAGCAGAATTTGGTGAATGGCAGGCTGGGTTTTTCAGGAGCACATCAATGTTCCCAGACCTTTGTTTTTCTCCTTCTAACTCTTGGTCACAAGCAGATGGGGGACTTCAGCCTCTTCTTGACCTCAGGGTGCTCTGGAAGAATTTTTTGCCTCTGAGACAGATGCCAGGTAAGCAGGTGATGGAGTGACCACTGGGTGACTCATAACGTTTTGGTGCCGAAAACTGTCCACCTCTCATGACAAAATCCTTTCTCTCTCTGCAGCTCAAGGCACTATTTACTGACCTTTAACCTAGTTTGTGTGTTGGCTTGACTTTATAACCCTAACCCTAACCTTTCAATCTTTTATCTGAATGTCTGATTGGACACAGACAATCAGCAGATTTTAATTGCATGTCAAAGCCTTTCCTTTTTCTTTTTTTTTTTTAAACCCATCTCACACTTAAAACTTGAGCAACACTTACAGGACCATACCAGTTTATTCTTGACCTCTCACCATTAGCAGAGATCGCCCCTAATTTCTTCAAATGTTTAAATTTGACCATGAGTACTCAGATCTTGAGCAGTACTTAAAGAACCATACCAGTCTATTTTTGACTTCTCACCGTAGCAGAAATCACTCCTATCTTCTACAAATGTTAAAATGCCACCATGTGTATACTTAAGCAGATCTCAGACTGCATTTTTAAACCCCACTCATATTGAAACAGGGTGTAGAAACACTAGAGGACGTGAAAATTGCCAGGTATAAGTAATTCACCCTCTAAAGAGAAAGTCAGCGTTTATTTGGTCAAAAGCCAATGAGTAAGAGAGAGGAGCCAGAGCTGTTAAGTCGAAAGTTATTACACCTGAAAAAATATTTCTTCACAAGTGCTGCCTCCCCAGCTTGAACATCAGCGTGAACAAGGATTTTGAACAAGGATTTTGACACAGATGTTCTTTTTAATTAGTGCTGTCACACATGTTCAGACAAGATGAAAACAATTTAATCTCATAGATAAAGCTAATTTAGAAAAAATGTGTGGGGTTGTAACCAACGTGGCCGATGCTGACAAAGGACAATGACATGTAACGCTGGTGTCATCCTTTAACAGATGGAGGTTTAATAGGCATCCAAACTGTGGTGGTGGGCTCATCCCCTTCTCTGCTCACTCAGAGCTGTTCATGGGATGGGGCTATTACACACGGTAGTGGATATCATCGCAAAAGGGGGTACAAACCCAGGAGAGGGGAGACTCCATCCCCAGTTGGTCAAGGAGACCTGCTTTGGCAAGACAATAAGTCTATTTTTTCGCTTCCAGGGAAACGGCACGTGTTCACACCAGACATTTGGGCAGATTCTTCTCGAGGCCTAGGCTGTTTTGCTGGTCTGTGGCCAAGTCCAGGGTTCCGGATACCTGAAGGGCTCTGTGACACAAACTTTGACCATGCTGATTCATAAGTGTACAGTAAGTGCAACACTATTACACAAGAGGAGATTGACCTATCACCTCGAATCAAACAGGATAAAAAGCGCAGTCACTTCAGTTTATCTCATACTCAAGTTGGACTCCGGACCTCTCAGGTGTTTTGGTGATACTCGTCCACCTAGGTTACAACATTCATGTCTCCCACCAAAGAAGACACAATGCTTCTGTCTGTTGTTATTGTCAGTTTTTCTTTAATGCTGGCTGCTGTACAAACAGCACCTGTTGGAGACTCCTCGTATGTTGCTGCTGTTTATGAGCACAACTTGATTTTGAACCCAGACCCTCGGGTTACTGCAACCCGCGCTGCTGCCCTGGAGCACATGCAGAAAAACTTGGACATCTACGAGGTGCAGGCTGCGCGGGCTGCTGAGCAGGTTTGTTCAGAACAGAAGAGATATTTATTTTTATTTCTTTTTATTCAAAGAAACGGTTGCTCATTACTCATAAAAAAAAAAAACAGTTCTGTTTATCTAGTCCTTTAAAATCGTATGCTTAAAGGTCAGGTAGCTCATTTTGTCAGGTGCTGTGAATAAGACATACAGACAGGATAATATTGAATAATAATAGCGATACTAATCAAGTTGGAGGGTAGATATGAAAGCGGGCTTATTTTACAGCAAATGAGGCATCTGCATTCACACATTAACTCAATAATCATGAGTGGTTGTATTTCTCTGTATGCTGAGTTCATGAGTACAGAGTAATGATGTTCCCTGTCTCATCTTTATTCTCTGTCCTCACATTCCCTCGGTTAGGGGGCCCAGATCCTGGTGTTTCCTGAGGTTGGTATTCATGGTTTTGGCTTTAGCCGTTTGTCAATCTTTAACTACCTGGAAACTGCTCCTGACCCAGAGGAGGAGAGCTGGAACCCCTGCACAGAGCCTGGCAAACACAGCAACACTGAGGTACACAAATCATACTCTTAGATCTGAAGTTGTTATAGAACACACATTGTAACATGCACTACTGGGCTGCCAAGAGCCTAAACACATGCAACAACAGTGCGGTTGTGTTTAACAGGTTCTTCAGCGGTTGAGCTGTATGGCCCGTCGTTATAACCTCTACGTGGTGGCCAATGTGGCCGACCTGCAGCCCTGTCCCCTGAAGACTGACCCATCCACCTGTCCTTCTGACGGACATTGGCAGTTCAACACCAACGTGGTTTTTAGGTACAGTGGAGACCTTATAATAAAGGCAGTAATAAGCCTGGACTTAGTTTTCTAGTCTATGTGAAACGCTCACTGTACTTTCTGTCATGCAGCTCTGATGGTCTACTGGTGGCACGCTACCATAAACAAAATCCCTTCTTTGAGGAGGCCTTTGACACACCACCAAAGGCTGAGATCATTACGTTTGACACACCTTTTGCTGGGCGGTTTGGCCTCATGATCTGCTTTGACATCCTATTCTATGAGCCCCCAATTACCCTGGTTGAGATGGTAAGTGAAGCACTCTGTACTCTGCTCTACTTTCCTGTGTCTGGTTTTTGTTTTTTCGTAACATCCAACTCATTTTTGATCTACTTTAGGGTGTGCGACAGCTGGTGTTCCCCACAGCCTGGATGAACTTACTCCCCCTACTAGACTCAGTCCAGTTCCAGCAAGCATTTAGCATGGGTACTAATGTCTCCCTGCTAGCAGCAAACACTCGTCATGACAAACTAGACATGAGAGGAAGTGGTATCTTCACCCCTTTTTCTGCCGTCTACCACCACTCCCAGAGAGGAGACCCAGAGGAGGGCAAGCTTCTGGTGGCCAGGGTGCCAGTCCTAGACCCTCTGTGGTTGGGCCAGAGCACGGCAGCAGGGGAGGGAAAAGTTAGTGACGAGTCAAAAGCATCTGCAGCTACAGACCCTGTAACCTGTCTGCAGAAAAGCTGCTCTAATTCTCCTGCTTCTCTTGAAATTGCCCCTTCAGTCCCTCCCTCCTCTGACACCTTTGTCTCATCCATGATGTTCGACCCATTTACATTTGTGCTCTTGAAGGAGACTGAGGGTGATTTGAAGGTGTGCAACGGCACCTTCTGCTGTCACCTGCAGTACCGGAGGTTACCACAGGCTGGCAGTGAAGAGCTCTTTGCACTGGGAGCATTTGATGGACTACACATTGTGGACGGACGCTACGCCTTGCAGGTATGAAGGAAGAGAATTTTGAATATTTATTCAAACTGATTCATGAGACTCTTGTCACATTTATCATATATCTGTTACAGGTGTGTGCACTAGTCCGCTGTGCAGGGTCAGATTTCACCACTTGTGGACAAGGGGTGGAGGAGGCGGAGTCTAAAATGGACTTCCTGTTGGAAGGGA
Organism: Naso thynnoides; assembly: GCA_029783665.1. Lineage (NCBI taxonomy): Eukaryota > Metazoa > Chordata > Actinopteri > Acanthuriformes > Acanthuridae > Naso > Naso thynnoides. The sequence continues at coordinate 14,368,968 of JAQLOL010000008.1, forward strand.
AGTTTGGGACCAAATATGTGTATCCATCTGTTCTGGTTAACAAAATGGCACTGGAGCATCCAAAGAATCTGGAAAAAGGTGAAGGTGGCAGAGTGACAATGAAACACTCAAACATGACAAGTGGGCTGGTCACTGCATGTCTGTACGGACGAATGTATCACCTGGATGATCAATGAACTGCTTCGAAATAAAAACGAGTGTGTCAGAGATGTGCCATTCGCTGATGGTTTTAATCACAAAATGACATTTAATTATGAATGAATTAATGAGTCAGTGACTGAGTGAGGAAACAGCATGAGCTTTGGAAGCAACAAAAAACAGGCAGTTAACAACAGACCCAACAGTAATGCTTTATTTTAAAATAAATATGTATTCAAGTCTATGAAAACTCTGACAGACACAAAACCCCTCCAGTCCACAAGACATAAAAAAGCACATTTAAAAAAAAAATTGCTGTATTAAATACAAACATTTACAAATGCCAGGCTCAAAAGGGATAAAAACAGCACAAAGAAAATATCATACCACCATAACACCACCACTAGCATGTTTTGCCAAATCAGAGGTTTTCCTGCACAGAGAAGGACTTATTGTGTTGTCCACTTTTGCTGTCTCTTATCTGGTATTTGGAAGTTCTCTCCTTGAGTTTTTCAGGGTGCTTTTCTCTGACGCACTGCAGTGGCTTTCACACCTCTTGCAGTGCTTGTTTGGACCTAGAAGCATTAGACAGAAGGTGGATTTGCCAAAGCAGAGGAAACTACTACTGAACTAGGGAAAAAAAGCCTTTCAATACACTGCCCCCTCTTCTAGGAATGATGTACAGAAGGACTTGAAACTGTCTCACTTTATTTCAGTAGAGGAGTTTAAATCAATCTTAGATGAGCGAGAGTATAGTACTCTTGGCCATTGTACTTGCTCCTAACTGTCTTTGACTCTTATGACATAAAATTTTAAACTAAAATAACATATGTATGTCTGTCATTTGTGAATTGTTTTTTGTGCTCCTCTTGTGTGTGTTCAAATTGTGTTGACTGTTCTGACAATGTTTTATGCTGCCCCCTTGGCCAGGTCACTCTTGAAAAAGAGATTTTTAATCTCAATGAGTTTTTTTCTAACCTAGTTAAATAAAGGATATTGATTGATTGATTGATTGATTGATTGATTGAATATCCTCGGTCCTCATATTTCACCAAGAGTTTAGCCCTTCCACATACAGATGCAATAAAGAGGGCCTTCCTCTGATTTTACATTTTATCATGACAAACGCTTGGCCTACTGTCAAAATTCTTCTATCACGTCAATCTCTCGGTTCATCTTTGCTCAGCTGGTTTTCTGCTCTAAAAATGACAAATTTCCCAATTTCTTACAACCTGCTTGGACCCAGATTATTGTTGCTTGCTGCCTTGTTTCTCTTTACATTTTGAATTATATACTTGATAAATAAAATGGTCTTTCTCCTTCTTGTTTAATTATTTTCCTTTTATTATGATCCTTTGTGAAAAACCATCTAATTATGTATAATACATAAACTGGTACATAAAAACCCCTTGACTGTACTGCTGTGGGTCCCATCTATAGTTTCTCTGCAGTTGACAAGATAGTTGCAGTTACAGTAAGAGGTTGATGATTGAGTCTGTTAAGTGTTTCCTACAAAATGAGAGTATAATTGTAGTGAGGACAGGGATGCTAAATGACATTTGCATCAACCAGGTGCTCTTACAAACAGCATCAGAAGTACACCAATATTAAACAGGAGAAGCGGTGTATTTGTGATTCTTTCCCCTTTGGTTGTCATTACCACCATCGTTAGGACTTGATCGTCTCCCCTGTCACACTGCTTGCCACAATATGGCTGTAAAGTTTGATTTAGTGTACAGAGTGATTTGCAGCACAAGGACTTAAACAGTAGAGCATAATATGAAAAGATAGATGTTTTTATATTGCCAAATAATATATAGCCCTTTGCTCTAAAATTGTTTTTACCTGGGGTAACCTTGTTGATGTACCTACAGATTCCTCATCATTGCACATGGACGAGTAACCCTCTGCTATATGCGGGTCTCCAGATCTGTGGCAAGCAGAGAAGTACAGTACATGAGTGTAATAAAGCTACACATTATTAATTAGTTCATTAGTTTACCTTCATGTGCACTGTATGGCAGACAAGCACATAAGCCCCTTCCACTTCCTTAACTGAGAGATTATGCACTCACTCTGTGTGCACTGTAGCGTCCTGACTGTGGATAAATTCTTCTCTTTCTTCATGTTAAGCTGAAGGAATGCTGAAGATCCTGCAGCCAGTTCTCGACCTCTTCCTCAGTGGAGAGCCAAACTTTTAAATGAGCTCAGAAAGGATTCTCCTTATCACTGGGCTCATTTACACACAGAAGGTGGGTGTAGCTGGATGACAAGAGTTTTTCTGCAAGTTAAAGGCAATAACAACAAAAATAAGCAAAGATTATGGACAAATAGTTCTTTTGAGTTGATGCACTGCCTCATGCTGCTTGACTCAACTCCCGTGAGGACTGAAAGGTCAGTGTTGTGTCGTTTTTGCTTAACCTGAAAATTTCCATTAGTTTTATTTTTCAATCTTTAATGTTGGTGGTGCTTGTGGACCAACAAGTTATATCTTCTAGTATCATAGAAAACTGTTGATGTTATTGGTAAATATTAATGGAAGGACTCAGTAGTACCTCCAAGAGTTTTTCTCCTCCCTTTGTCTCGCGTGGTGGACAGTGTTTACACTGAAGAGTGTGAACGCCTTTTTTTATAAAGTAAGTTAAATCACTGTTTTCTAGCCTAATAAATTCAAGTTGTTCCGTGTTGCAATATAATTGGATCACAAGCTGCCTCAGCATTACTTTTATGTTTTTCTTACCCTCTAGCTTCCTACCTGTACTGTGAGTATATTATTATTACATTATTATTATATGGATTGCATTTAGGAAAGAAATGATAGGCTACATCACGTTTAAAAACTTTAAATTGATTTGCTGAAGATAAACGACAGAACAGTTGCAGAGCAGCAAAAACCTCCAGAGAGGGCTACATGAGAAACATCATTGTCTCAGTCAGTTTGTGAAGTGCTTCCGGATTATGTTCCTGATGCTTCCTTTCTATTATTTTCAAAATAAAAGTTTTGTTTATGTCTGGTTGCCAGGTTGCCGTTAGCCCTGTGAAGCAGCTGTTTTCTGTGATGGCAGTCGTTTTTGATCAAGTAAAGCCTGAAGCTGCAGCACAAACCCACTATGAGGATATACCTATTTTTTTTATTGTGAACACAACACTAGGTCATGCTGTTGGTATTTCTAACCACCTCTAAACCGACAGAAAACACTCCGCCGACTCTTGTCTCTGCCTTTAACGTTATTTGGACTCCTGACCTTCTGACCTCGCTTGTGTTCGTGAGAGTTACACCACTCATGTCTCTCAGGGAAGAAACAATGTCTTTGTTCGTTGTCGTTTTTCTCTGCTTTTCTTTATCGCCGGCCGCTCTTCAAGCGGAGCCCGTCGCGGATCGATCGTATGTCGCCGCTGTGTACGAGCACAACTTGATCCTGAACCCGGAGCCTCATGTGCCCCTGTCCCGCCCCGCTGCCCTGCAACACCTACAGAAAAACCTGGATGTCTACGAGGAGCAGGCTGCCCGGGCCGCTCAGCAGGTACGCCCCCAACAAGAGATCAGTGTTGGTTTATCTAGTCAAAGAAAACTTGCAAAATGAACAAATATGTCCTCAAAGGAGTCTAACTCATGAAGCTGCCTGAAACTTCAAGCTTGTGACAGTATAACATACTTTGTCCTACATTGTCACGTTTTTTCTTGACTGTTTTTGCCCAAGTCAAGCATTAATACATTATTGCTCATTTGTAACTCTGTCAGTCACATCTCTGTATTAGACCTTGGACTCCTCAAATTCAGGATGTCACTGTATGAGTTATATAACCTGAGACCACCAAATCTAAGAATCGGTGTCCCTGAGGAGGAGCTTAGGTAAATAAACAACCAAATATTAAATATTATCTTATTCCTGCAAGTAAGTCAGCTTTTCCAAGAAGCATCACAGTTCATGACTGCAGGAGAATATTAAGTTTTCTTTTCTCAAATCTGCTTTGAATTTCTCTCGGCCAGGGAGCCCAGATCCTGGTGTTTCCAGAAGATGGTCTTCAGGGTTTCAACTTCAGCCGTTCATCAATCTTTGGCTACCTAGAAACTATTCCTGACCCCGAGGAGGAGAGCTGGAACCCCTGCACAGAGCCGCTCAAACACAACAACACTGAGGTGCACAAATCGTACAAGTTACTAACCGGATTTTCTGATATGATACACTGACATGGAGAAACCACCGGGCTGCCACGAGCCTTCAGTCATGCAACATAAGCCACATGTGACTGTGGTTGTATTTCACAGGTTCTTCAGCAGTTGAGCTGTATGGCCCGTCGCTATAACCTCTACCTGGTGGCCAACATGGCCGACCTGCAGCCCTGTCCCCTGAAGACTGACCCGTCCACCTGTCCTTCTGACGGACACTGGCAGTTCAACACCAACGTGGTTTTTAGGTGCTTTGTAGACCTTAAAATGAAAGCTGTTACACTGAAGTTCAGTAAATGCACCAATACATTATTTTCCAGTGTGTTTAAATTGTTTACAGGAGGGGTCTTCAACTTTTTCAGCCCAGGGGCCCCATGATTGATAGAGAAACAGAGCAGGGACCCCCAGATTTTAAAAAAAAAGAAGAAGAAGAAGAAGAAAAAAGTAGAAAAAGTGTTGCATTTTAAGACAAGCTAGCTGTTTTTAACCTATTTTATACTCAGTCATTATCTTATTTGTAAAAAAAATAGCTTATTATTGCCCATTAGTATTAGAGTTTACTTTTAATTGAGTTGACTCAATATAATATTAGTCCAAAGTTTAAAAAAAATCCCAGATATAAATTATTTAAATGAAATATTTTAACTATTTTGTGGGACCCCCTACAGCACCTCCACAGACCCCCAATGGGGTCACGACCCCTCTGGTTGAAGACCACTGGTTTACAGTATTTTCTGTTATACAGCTCTGATGGTCTGCTGGTGGCACGCTACCATAAATACAACCTCTACTTCGAGGAGGCCTTCGACACGCCACCAAAGCCTGAGATCATAACATTTGACACACCTTTTGCTGGGAGATTTGGCCTCATCACCTGCTTTGACATCCTGTTCCATAAGCCCACAGTTACCCTGGTGGAGACGGTAAAAAACAAACACTTTAAGTCTGTGCTCAGTTTTCCTGTTTGGTCTTCACTTTTCATAACATCCACCTCTCTTTGCGCCCCCTTTAGGGTGTGCGTCAGCTGATCTTCCCCACAGCCTGGATGAACCAGCTCCCCCTACTAGACACGATTCAGTTCCAGCGGGCGCTCAGCTTGGGTGCCAATGTCACCCTGCTAACTGCCAACATCCGCAATGACCGACTGATCATGACAGGAAGTGGTATCTTCACCCCCTTTTCTGCCACCTACCACCATGCCCAGACAGGAGAGCCAGAGGAGGGCAAGCTGGTAGTGGCCAGGGTGCCAGTCCTAGACCCTCTGTGGTTGGGGCAGAGCACGGCCACAGAGGAGAGGAAAGTTAGTGACAAGTCATCGTTATCTACAGACTCTGGATATTGTTACAAAGAGAACTGTACTGATTCTCTTGAGATTGCCCCCTCAGTCTCTCCCTCCTCTGACACCTTCATCGCGACAATGATGTACGACCCATTTACATTTGTCCTCTTAAATGAGACAGAGGGCGAATTGAAGGTATGCCATGGCACCTTTTGCTGTTACCTGCAGTACCAGAGGTCACCACAAGCCGGCAGTGAAGAGCTCTATGCACTGGGAGCATTTGATGGACTACATATTGTGAACGGGCGCTACGCCGTGCAGGTATAAATGAAGAGCATTTTGAACATTTAAAACTGATCTATAAGATTTTTGTCACATTTATCATATATCTGTTACAGGTGTGTGCACTAGTCCGCTGTGCAGGGTCTGATGTCACTTCCTGTGGACAGGAAGTTGAAGAGGCCAAGTCTAAAATGGACTTCCTGTTGGAGGGGAAATTTGGGGCCAAATATGTGTACCCATCAGTTTTGGCTAGCAAGATGACACTGGAGCAGCCAAAGCATCTGGAAAAAGGTGAAGGTGGCAGAGTGACAATGAAACACTCAAACATGACGAGTGGGCTGGTCACTGCTTGTCTGTATGGACGAATGTATCACCTGGACGATCAATGAACTGCTTTGAAATAAACAAATATGAGAAAAATATCAAATACATATATGTTAAAAAAAAAGTGACAATGACATATCAGCTGACAAATCAGCTGGGGGCACAATCAACAATAAATCAAAAACAAATGTCTTTATTCATTCATTACTTAATCTTTACAAACATTGCACCAAGTAGCGTTCATTCTCTGACTTAAAGTTGCTTATTCCTAAAAACCCAACCCCCATACCTATTTTTTTTCTCTCTCTCTCTCTCTCTCCCCCCCACACACACACAAATGCACATAACCACAGCATCTCTTTTACACACACACACACACACACACAAACGTATAAACAGTGTTGCCACGTTTCCCCGTCTCCAGTACAGTACACAGACATTGAGTAGTTACAGCATTGCAAGTTTAAAGTTCCTTGGGCTGCTCATTCTGGTCGTCAATCATTTCCTCCTGGACCACTCGAACAGTAAATGGGTCTTACATCCACCTGCTGTCAGAGTCAGCACTCAAAGATTCAGCCTCCACTCGGAATAAATTCATAGGATTTACTAATGACTTCCTCTCCTAAGAACGGAAAAGTGGTTCAAAAACAGTAACGCAGCATTACCAATGTGACAGCCATCAGTGTCTCTCGTGACAGCTCAAAGAAGAACTGAATAAAAAAACTCTTAAGTACGGTAGGGAAACAGTAATCACTGTCCTGGTCCCGTAAGATTGTCCCTCTGTATTTTTTTAGGCAATTGTGCTAAATAAAAGCAGTCATCTGAGTTTTTTTTTTCCTCCAGTAGATGCTCTTCTAGTAATAGTTGAAGAAAAAAATGTGAAAATCCTAAAACCACTCCAGAAGTATAAGCAAAGAGAATAAGCTTAGTTTAAAAAGACACTGGCCATGTCACTGACCATACAGTGATACTGTCTGAAAAAAATGTAGTGTGTATTTACTTTTTTTTTTGTACATTATTTTCAACCCAACGGGTTGCTTTGCACCTTAAGGAACCAACATCTGGTTAACAACAAGTGTTATTTTTAGATTTGAAGAGGCTTATCTAAAAATAATCTGCACACTGGCTCTATTTTCTCCCTCACTTCTCGCTTTAGTTCCTTGTCAGAGATCTATTAAGGCTCCTGAGTGGCTGGCTAGCCTGCCAGTATTGTGGGGCTCTGTCCAATAGCAGCTGTTGTATGTCGTCAGTATGTCTCTGAGTCTGAGTCATTCAGTTCATCATCTGCAGAGATGGAGGACAGTGGGCGCTCCGGCCTGCAGTAGGAGGCGTGGTCAGCTCTCAGAGGGGGTGGGGTGTCGAAGGCCACGCCTTTGGAGATGTGGTTGTTGGTGGGGTGGTGGTTGATGACTGTCTGGGTGAGAGACAGTGTAGGCAAAGCTGCTATGGTGACCATTGGCGAGGTGGGCATCATGGAGTTGAGAATGAGCGCCAAGCAGTCAGCCACGTCTCGGTTGGGGGCGCAGGATAGAGCTGGAGTGTAACCTACGGATAGGAGAGAAGAGACTAAGAGCTCACATTTCGCTGAGTGGATAGTGACATGAGCGATGTAGGGAGATAAAAGCTGACCATTCTCGTCCACTGCTAACACACTAGCTCCTTTCCCGAGCAGCTCCTGTACCACCACTGTTAATCCCTTTCTGGCTGCTACGTGCAAAGGCCTGCAGGATGGTTGAGGGGGAAACACTAGTAAAATAAGCTAGTCAAGACTTAATATGTAACTTCTTTGCACAACTGAGTGTCTGACTGCGCCCGTAGGAACACTACGTACGTCTGGAGAGCAGTATTGGTGCAGTTGATGAGGTTCCTATCACTGATCTTCTCCAGAATCAACAAGGCACTCGTCTCGTGACCCTGAAGAACAGAGAGCAACAAATGACCGGGAAGAAGAAAATTCATAGATGTCTTGCACAATCTAAATGTACAATTGTCTCTTTATATCCATTGCCAGCTCATAGACCTTCTATGTGCCTGATGATATGTTAAAATCCAAAATTCATCACGGCCAGTAAATTAAAAGCATTTCCTGTCTCTATGCAATTGTACCTTGCTGCAAGCCAGATGTAATGCTGTGTTCCTGTGTGAATCCTGTAGTCTCAGGTCTGCCTTAGCGCTGCTCACCAACAACTCTGCAACACATAAGAAGATCATATGTAAACGGTCTAAAAATTGAAGGTCAAAAGTATCAAAGCAAGTGTACTGACCCACAGTATTTGTCTGTCCATTGAGAGCTGCCATCATCAGCGGTGTCCTTCGGAAGTGTGTGTCGACTGCGTTCACTTGAGCTCCGTGGCTCAGCACAAGGGATACACACTCCACGTGGTCGGAAAATGCTGCAGCGTGAAGAGGGGTCCTGCATCGACAGGAACAGTTAACAGTCTGACCATGTCTGTTTCAAGCATGGAGTCATAAAACATGATGTCATTCGTATCTCTCACCTGCCCTTGGAGTCGGTGGTGTTGATGATAGTTGTGCCCAAAGAGTCAATTAACATCTCAGCTACTCCCTCGTTATCATTCATACTGAAACACACGACAGACACTGTCACGTACCCTCAGACCGGTGTGTATCTACACAGAAGCGATCATTGATCCAAACAGAGACTTTGTCTTACACAGCACAGTGCAGTGGACTAAAAGAGTTGCCCTTAATCTTCTTGAACACCTCTTGGTCTAACAACACCTCCACACAAGCATCATATCCTAGAAAAGCAGAGACACAAAGAGAGGAACGGATGTAAATACTAATTTGCTCTGGCTCCACGCAGAACAGACATGTTTTAAATGCTGTGCCCTGGTACCGTTGTAGCTGGCCCAGTGCAGCGGCGTGTAACCCTGGTTGTCTGTGAGGTTTGTGTGAAGGTGTGAGGTAATGTTGGGGGCCTGCAGCAGAGCACCCAAAGCACCCACTCGGCCACAAGCAGATGCCAGGTGAAGTGGAGTGCGGCCCCGGGTGTCTCTAACACACACACTGGCCCCTCGCTGGATGAGTGCCTCCACACACTCCTCCTGGCCAGTCACCGCCTGTGTGCATGAAAAAAAAAAGTGGGAAATAATGAGAATTAATACACACATATAATAGAACATATAAATAAGTTTGAAATGTTAGGGTGTGTGTCTCACCCCTCGGTGTAATGCTGTCCTCCCCCAGCGATCCTGATTCTCCACACTGGCTCCTTGACTGAGCAGAGAGTACGCACACTCTGTGTGTCCATTCAGTACCGCCAACATCAGAGGTGTCCTGTTAATGGTGCGAACATATGACAAACAACAGGGACTGTATTTGTGTTTTTAGTGAAACAAAAGAGTAATTTTCATGAACGCCTTCAGCCTAAGCCATTTTTTCTACGCACACAGCACACTCACTGTCCATTGATGTCTTGTGCGTCCACGTTAATGTGTTGGTCATTGTTGCTCAAGAGCAGGCGCAGGCACTCTAGGTGGCCATTCATAGCTAGAGCAGACAGACACACACACATGCTTTGGCGTGACTTGTGTTTACAAAGCAACATGTTTTTCATTGTAAAACTGAGAAAATGTATAAATCTCATTAATGTGATGTCAAGGTGTTACATTAAACTCTGTTACTTCCATATCTTTTCTGTGGCTGTCTGTGTCACTGCCTGTGCGTGTACCTGCAGCATGTATGGCTGTCTTTTTGTGCATGTAATCACAGGTCATGGGTGAGGAGCCGTGGTGCAATAGCAGGGACACACACTCCTGATGACCCCTGGAGCAGGCCAAGCTGAGCGGTGTCCGGCCCTCTGGGCTGCAGACGTCCACTTCCAGCATGGAAGACAAGAGAACCTCTAAAGCGCCACAGTGTCCGTGGTAAGCCTAAATCAACGGAAAAGACACACAAGCAGCACATCTTTATTTTTATTCCGAAGGCCTTATTAAGACCAAATCAGGCACTGGGGCAAAAACGCCAGTTCAATTAGGCTGTGGTAGTGTGGATTGCTGGAGATGCCAAAGGAAACACAGTAGCCCTGAGCTGGAAAATTGAAGCAGAGTAAACTTTTCTAAGAAAGCAACCTGATGTCTCATTGTGTCAGCTGATCAGCTGATCAATCAGACCGCACGGAGCTGAACGACCCTGCCACTGTGTAGTCCACGTGGCATGAAGATTTTTATTTGCTTCTGCAAATACCACTCCAACACTGCAGCACACAGCACCTGCCATGATCGCTCTAAAGCCTGATTTGGTCTTAATACCATGTAATGGTGAAGACAGCAAGATCTGGGGCTTGAGAGATGAACGGCCAAATAAAAAGACTCATACAGACAAATCCTTAAACTCACCGCCAGGTGGAGTGGACTGACGGGGGCCTGGCTCTCCGAGTCACTCAGCATGTCTGTTCCCGATGTTTCCATTAACTAAAGAGGAGAGGATTCACATTTATCACAGTTCAGATCCATGTCTGCCCAATTTTAGAGTTGTCATAGTGTGTCATTAAGAGATTTAGGTTAAGATTTTTTATTTTTTTAAACAATATGCCCACAACCATGACCTACCAAGTATTTTACAACTAACACCAAAGTGAAAGAGGTTTCACTTTAAGTGCGCCAGTTTATCTAGCCAACATGTTCCCCATCTGCCCAGCAGAGGGAGCCACATACACAGAATCACTGTGTTAGTGTGGAAGTGTGAATGATTAAAATCTTTCTTACCACATCAAGAGGTGTCTCACTGGCAATCTGAAAGAGACAAAGACCATTTAGGACACAAGGACCAGTTTCTTGTGTGCTGTTGTTGTCTTTACAGTTCTAAAACCTTCAAGCACATGACAGGATCAGATTTAATTTGTGTGATTTTCAGATTTTTCATTTAAAGTGGTAGTTGAACGCACCAGTTCCAGGCAGAGGGTGCGTCCATAGGCTGAGGCATAGTGCACTGCACTGTAACCCTGTTTGTCTCTCACTCCTGGATCAGCGTCGTTTCTCAAAAGGTACTCCACACATCTGACAGAGACGGAAGAGGAGAGTGATTTTTTTTAAAGATGTTACAGGACACTTCTCAGATACACTTGATATTTTACTGTAAACTTACTTTCCATCGATGTCAGCTGCAGCAGCGTAGTGCAGGGCGCTGCAGCCTCTCTCGTCCAGCTCATTGATGCTTGCCCCAGAGCCCACCAACGCAAACACACACTGGTAGTTACAGTTGGCGGATGCATAGTGAAGTGGAGTCCTGGGATGGTCAGAGTCAACATTAGCTATTAAGTATCCCAGTGAGATCCCATGTTATCCCTCGATTTCCAAAAATTTGGCAGTAGTCTGCTTTTAGTCCCTCTTTTTTATTTATATACCTTGCATTTGTAGAATTAAACTACACGCTTGGCTCACCTTCCAAAGTTGTCTTTCCTGTTGAAGTCTGCTCCTATCTTTAACAGCAGATTCAGACACTCCAGGTTCCTGATTGAAAAAACAGCTTTAACATATGTTTCATTGACAGAGCAGTCTATTGCATACTGTTTCAGTGCATATGAGCTACAAAAAAACAAAATGAGAACATGAATGTCAACTGAATACATAAAATGAAAACTTACGTACTAAATAAAAAGAAAAAAAATGTAACAAAAGGTTAACAGGGAAAAAAAAGCATAAAAAGAGGCTCCAAAATGAAGCAACAGTGTAAATAGTGACCCACCCTCCAGCTGCAGCAGCATGTAGACATGTCCTTCCAAAGTCATCAGGGGTATCTATGTCAAACCCTGCAGAAATATGCATTCAGCATCAATTAGGATGTCAACCAGGTGATTCTAGTGGTAAAAGTGGAGTCAGCATGAATGTACCTGAGGACAGCAGCTTCCTGCAGCAATCTGAGAAGCCGCTGAGAGCTGCCAGGTGCAGGGGGAACATCCCATGAATGCCTCTCCTGAGAAGATTGGCAGAGAAGGCAAGTCATCACAGGACACGGAGGGTAAGGTGTGGAAGCACGGGCGCATTTTTGACCACAGAAAGGAAACAAAAATAGGTTCGAAGTATGTCTTATCCTGAACTGAACTGTCTCACGTTTATCCGTGCTTGCTCTCACTAAAGCACAGATTCTATACAGTGGGAAGATAAAACAGATGGTTAAATGTCAACTGTTACTGACTTGGTGGTGTTGGCTCCGTGCTTGAGGAGTGCTGTGATGATGAGCTCATGGCCACAACGGGCAGCAATGTGAAGCGCAGTGTTCCTGCTCTTGTCCTCGCAGTCAATCTCAGCTCCTACACACATATATAAGGAGTGTGTGTACATTTGTATTACCACTCATACTTTAAAAAATAATCATTTTGCATGTTGTATCACATTTTCACCACAACACATATACACAAGACTACCATGACATGCAAAAAATGGTTTGAATTCAGGCATAAGGCAGAAAGCTGCACTGTACAGCGTCTCACCATTTTGAATGAGGGCCTGCGAGCAGGAGAACCTTCCATGGGTAGCTGCCATGTGGAGAGGAGTCTTACTATCCTTACTCTGGACAGATGGATGGAAAGGCAGTGGAGGTGGATGATTGTGACTTTCAGCTGAATACAAGTCTTTAGAACACTGTTGCAGTTTGTGCAGAGGTACATTACAGTGCAAGTGTGGGAAGCTGATTCAACTGTGAGATTATTCTGTAGTGTTAGAAGCTTAGAATTAACAGAAAGTATTTCAGATCCCCTTAAGGACCACATGCACACCCACACACATATTCTCTGAGCAGCTTGCAGCCTCAGGGAGCCTCCCCCCCACTCCCCCTTCATCTTCCATATGGCCTTGCATCTTGAGGCTGTGGGGACCTTATCACAGTTTACATCGCTGTGATCAAGTGTTAACAGCAGACATGGCAGCATACACACTGGTAAGAGCTGAGGACAGTGTGGTAACAGGCATTGTGTATAGCTGTAGCCTAAAACAGCAGTCTTTCAGCTAAATTTGTGTGTTCTAGTGTTTTTATGGAGGCGAATCTGCATCTGGACACACCCTCATGTTAATGTGAGCTCCATGGGCCAACAGCAGCTCTTGACACAGCGCCCCCTGGCGTGAGGAGGAGGCAAAGTGGAGCGCAGAAAATCCCCTCTCGTTCACCTGAAGCGAGGTAGAAAAAAAAACACAATTAAAAGCATGCAATCAGAACATACGTATTATCTCATAAAGAGACACACACACACACACACCTGATTGACATTGGCCCCTGCACCGATGAGCTCGCTGACCACCACATCCTGTCCATTATAGCAGGCCAGATGGAGTGGGGTGTTGCCGTAGGCGTTCACCTCATTGACCTATGCAAGGAGAAAAGCAATTCATGTTTATGTTTGGTTTATAAGAACATGATATACATTGTAGGGATTTGGGGACATATTATTAACCTAGAAAGCTTTTTAAAAAATCGATTTAGCAGGGTCACGGGTCAGGGAACATAGCATACACATTAGGGACATTGCTTGTGCATGCGTATGTATGTGTGTCTGCACTGACGTGGACCCCCAGGCTCAGCAGGTAGTGCACCGTGCTGCTCATCCCACTGGAAGCGGCTGCATGGAGCGGGGTGTAGGCTTTCTTGTCTTTACAGTCGACCTCTGCTCCACTGGCTACCAATAACTTAACCACCTCAAGGTGACCTGAAGACGGGGAGGTAGGAAGGAATGTCCGGTTCAAATTAGTCAAGACATGTTCACTAGGTGATTTTACCGTTACAGAAAACAATGTGAATGACTGTGACAGGTTTAATCTAGTCTGATAAAAGAAGGGTTTACATTAGAACTGCACATCATAACTCACCCATGTAGGCTCCCCAGTGGATGGCTCTTCTGTCCTTTTTGTCAAATGCATTTATGTTGGCTCCTCTAGACAACAGCAACTTCACCATCTATAACACAAAGACAATCAACCAGATGTTGACATGTACGCAGTTTTCTCTGTACACGTTGAATAGAGACTTACCTCTACATGTCCACTAAAGGCAGCGTGGTGCAGAGCAGTGCGTCCCGCCCGGTCCGACACATTGACGTTGCTGAGCAGTGGGACCAAGGCCTCAGCACAACGTACCGCCTTGTTGCTAGCTGCAACATGAAGCGGTGTCTGCCAGTTCTTGTCCCGCGCGTTCACATCTGCGCTGTGCTTTAGCAACACCGCCACGGCATCCTGGATGAGAATGGGTCAGAGTGTGCAGACAGAGGGTCTATTTTTTAACATGCCTCAGCGCTCTAACAAAATAAGCACCAGTGTGTGCAGGTGGCTTTGTGTGGGTGGTTATGAAAATCTTTGCTATTCTTAGGGGGGCTTCCGACAATAGCACTGATAAAAAGAAACAACATGAGCGGCTGTGTTATGGCGGGCATGCTGCCCAGGAGCGAGCAGAATAGGTAAGGAGATTTTAAAGGTTGATCAAACACCAACACACTGGATGGCGGTTAGGTCATTTACCCCTTTAAGGCCAGATTATAGAAATCTTTAAAAACATGCCAGCAGGAATATTTTCTCCATCTTCTGCCAGCAAGATATTTCTCTTCTGATTTCCTTCTTTCTGCCACTACTATACTGAAATGAGAGAAGTTTGTATTTTTGTTGTGGTGCTAGTGAGTGGGAAAGCCCACATTGTTGGAAGGAAACTGACTTATCACACAGGGGCTTCTCCAAGGTATGAAAAGCTGTAATAACGTAATTACGAGACTACAGTAGGTGTAATATACAAAGAAGAAGAAAGTCACATAACTCCAGTAGAGTCAACTCAGTGCAGATTAGCAGTAGTGTGTTTAATGTTTTACCTCACTACAAGAGGCGACAGCTCGGTGAAGAGGAGTCAACCATTTGTTGTCTTTGGCATTAACTCTGGCTCCTTGAATGAGATAAGGAAAGTGAGAGGGAGACACGTCAGATATGTGAACCGTTTAAACACAGAAATGTCTCACTGAAAGATAAGTTAACGGCTTAAGATGCCGCATTGAGAGAAAGACTGTAAAGTAGAGGTGTGGAGTTTCTACACCATCACTCAGTTAGCAGAGCAAAGCAGCCTTCAGCTGTAACATGTGATTGCTGACAAACACACTGCAGCGTTAAACAACTTAAACCAACTCTGAGGGGATTAAAATAAGTTTCATTCTGTCTGCTTCACCTCAAAAACTCTGTGCTCACTAAGCGTCTTTGCAACAATGATTTTAACGGTGCAACAGGGAGGCCACGGCTAGGGGCCTACCATTAATAGCAACACAGCGGAGAATTCCCCCTCATTTTGTTAGTCTCATACAGGCAAGTGTCCTTAAGATGTTGTCACATCAATGAATGAATGAATGAATTAATGCTGTTACCTTTTTAAAATGAAACAGCAGATCATTTATCTTAACTTCCAGTTATATTTAATGTTGTATTTCAGTAGACTGAGGACACAGTAAATGGTTTAGCGCCCCCTTTTCGATTCATTCAACTGAGAATCACTTTAAAACAACAATCATTTTGAAACGAAAACATATTTTCATTTGGAATTTTTACACCAAGAATTGAAATAATACAATTGAATAATAATGAGGTTTCCAAAAATTCACAGCCCTTGTGTGCGGAGTGAAAGGGGACCAAACTGATCCTTTTTACACGACTTTTGGGAAGCGGGTGTCGCGAGCCAGTAGTGCCTGGAAGACATAAAACACCCATGATCCTCTTTGGCACTGCTTGGGGGTTAAAATAGCCCTGGAGCTGCACCTGTTGCATGCTTTTGACATTATTGAGAAAGAGTGATCGCATGCACGCATGCACACACACTCACACACCCCCTTCCACGCTACACTTGTGTTACAACGGAGATTGCGCCACCTCCTGACGTGCTCAGCTGACTTCACAGAAAGTGAGGCTGACGTAAACCCTATCAGATGATTGATAAATCACCAGCCACCAAAAGAGGGTGACAGTCACAGAGCAGGGGAGAGACACACGCACACAAACTGCTGAGGAACATGGAGGAGCATATGAGCGTGAGAGAGCTGAGGAAAAGGCAACGAATCGAGAATCGATATAACAATGCAAAACATAATACTGCAATATCGATATGTATCAAAATTTTCTGCACCCCTGAAAAATATTACATCAGTATTACTTAGAACAATTTCTGTACAAAAAAAAATACAGTGTTTTTATATGAGTTAATAAACAGAGACAAACTTAAGTGAGCTAATATGGATAAAAATAAAAACAGAACCAGATGGATGCAAACAGTGGTAACTGCTGACAGTCAGAAGAAATGGATGAGTAAGCTCTCCAACAGAACTGATATAGAGGTAGATGGATTTTAGGTGGAAATTAAACTAAATGGATGGCTGAATCGATTGACAGATGAAAGTTGGGCTGCAGTGTTTACCTGAGAGGATGAGCAGTTCAATGATCTCAGCGTCTCCCAGATAGGCCGCAGCGTGCAGAGGCGTCCGCTTCTCGTTGTCCTGACCGAAGATTTCAAACAAAACACATATTTAAGCGTGTGTTTGTTTCTGGTTTTCATAAAAATATAGGCCGGCTTGAAAAACACACACACACACACACAAACACATACACAAATCATAATGGAGTGACATAATAAAAGATAATCCATAGACCTCAAACTGCTACAGACCACAAGAAACATGAGACCAGAGCCACAGGGTGAATAATGTGTATCATTTGTTCACTTGTATTTTTCACTTCGCTCCATCACTCTAAAATAATTGGCTGTCTCACCCCCACCTCTCCCTCTTTCACTGCAAGAGAGAGCAATCAACAGAATGGGGCTATAAACAAATGTCATGTGACTGCAACTGGCCTGAGCCAGTGTTGCTGACTACAGGAAGTCTCAGTGTGATGACCCCAGCACAATAGACCCACAGAAATGAGAGAGCTGAACGGGTGCAAGCTGAGGAAATACATTCAGAAAGACCAGGGGCAGAGTAAGAAAATGATGTCAGAAAAATAGGAGCGCTACCAGGTGAAGGTTATGTCCTGAAACCCTAGGAGAGGGTGGTGATCTGAACAGTTTGTGAGTCCTGTGATGGTTGACAGCTGCATAATATAAGGAACCTGCCAGAAGGCACTCTCAGTCAGTCAAATAATCAATAGGACCCCGGATTGATTGCAGCTCACTGGCCAACTGCATCTCTTCTTGGTATTTTTTTCATAGGTGTGTGTGAAGCTACAGTGACAAAGACCAATTCACATCAAAACACAAACACCAATGTTAGAAGGAATTCAGGGGAAATGGAAAGAGGAGAGCGACTTACCTGAACGTTGACATCCTCTTTCTTAAATATGAGGGAGCGAACTTCATCTGGGTCCACATTGAAGATGGCTCTTAACAGAGACGGCTACAGGGGAAAAAATGAGAGGGAGAGACGAATGTGGATGTCCATTATTGCATACTCGATTTGCAAGGCAGTAATTTTCAGTGCTGACAACTGTGTTATCATTGAGAGTTACGCAAATTACAAAAAGGACAGTCTCACACAGACACTATACTCCTGAAATGGGAAAGAGCCATATATCACAAATTTGTTTACGACAGCAGCAGCTGCCTCACACACCACACCGAGTGTGTTAACATGCACACGACCATCCTGGTTATCATTGGAGTTTTTGAATTATTCTGATGATGCTTTGCACTTGCAGAACAAACAGCGAATCTTAATTTCAGAAACCAGGCTAAGATCTTATTCTGTCGGAGAAACCTGGATATATTGCCTGGACTAGAAGCTGGTATACTCTGTCATGTAAACATCTTTTCCACTGCATTACACCTTATTAGTTTCTAAGCCATCCCATAGTGGCAGATGTGGTGAGAAATCAAGACACACCTGCAGGTAGACAAGTAGAAACCTGTATACTGTTATGACAATGTGTAACAGGATATGAATATCAAGGTTTTCATGTTCCACGTTAATGCCATATCTTGAAAACAATTAGAAACAGGGTGCTAATGTACCTGTACACAAACTCAAACACACACACGTATGCACAGAGGAAAGTGGACAGCAGAGAGTAATGACTAGGTTTGCCATTAGAGCCTAAGTATTTCAACTATTTGACAAAGTTATACATGTTCTGAAGAACAACAAACATGTTTCCACAAAAGGAGAGAGCTGCAAATGAATGACACGAAAAACACAAAAACAAAAAAAACAATCTCTATAATGACCAAATAAATAAGCTGAAAAAAAAACAAAACATAACATTCACATGATGATGTTGATTTTGGGGGAGATTTTGAGGAGAGGTTTGAAATTTCACAACTTATAAATTACATTATTTTGCCATTTCCTTCTTTTCACTCTTTTTCAGTTTGAGTGTCATTCATAATATTTTTAATATGTACACATTTTTCCCCAGCAAGGGCTTACAAGTTATTACAATCAGTATAGTGAGTACTTTGACGTGGATCTGCTCCTGTTTTCCCGATCCCTCTCTCATTTCATCCCGACTAAAAATAAGCAGGGCTGTCAGGCACGTTGGCGTCCGTCTCACACCAATACACTGATGACCACTGCAACTATGTCAGGGATCGGAGAAGGTAGTCACTTACTAAGAGCTCAAACTCTGTCATCAGAGCTGGCTTTCACTGGTCTCTATATATACTTCAAAGAACAGCTTTCAAAGACTTACAACCATGTTTCAATGGGCAGGCTTGACCTTCATAAAGTCAACACTGGCGACTACAAATGCCCAGGTTTGCTAATAATCTATACATACCAGCAGTCATCTCCTATGTCAGGGCTATATTGGTGATTACACTGGTGCTATATTTAGCACTGTACGGCAAGTGTTGTCAGTGGATTGCATTGTCATGCATGGAACTTGTACCTATCCACTTCAGCACAGGTTCAAACTTCAGGCCAGGTAGAAGTGCACTAATCTTTTAAAGCCCAATATCATACTGTCAGTTACATAAAAAAATTTTTTATCTTAACCTTATCGTGACAAAACCACAGCTAATTCAGATTAAGCAAACATTCCATTTTTTAAGAACCAAACAGAGGTGCCTATCTCACCTTGTCCTCCTTAACGGCAACCCTTCGAGAGACATGTTGGGATCTGCGGTCCGGGGATGATTTGGGCCGAGGAGGTGGGGGCGAAGAAGAGGGCTCATCCTCCTCCACCTCCTCCAGCACCACGATACAAACACGGCTAGCCCGCTCTGACCGCATCAGGAAAAAAACATTCACACGAGCACACTTACACAATCATTCCCACACTCTCGCTCAAACACACATAAATACACAGCGTTCCCTCTTACATACATGTGCAGTTCAGGAGTACAGAGGTCAGCAATAAATCCAATGAATCGAGTGGATTCCTTGTAAACAAACACTTCACATCTTCATGTAAAATCCAATGTGAGATCCAGCTCTGTCCTCTATCTGTCAGTGTCGCTTTACTGCATATGTCCTCTCCTCTCTCCTCTCCTTAACACCCACACTCGCACTCTCTGTGAAAAGCAGCAGCGAACAGCAGGGAATTCCTCTGCGTAATGGTGGTGGTAAGCGGCATGCGACAGAGTGAGCCTGGGCTGCTTAGCAGCACACAGGAAGCTACATATCCTCGCTGCTACGCTGCAGCCGGGAACACACACACACACGTCAGATGCAAACAAACACACACACACACACACAGAAACCCTGTGATTAGGGTGGGTGGGGGCCGTAGTAGCCAATGTATGTGTGGGCATGCGTCGCTCATTTCAGGCAGACTGCTGAAGCCAGCTCTTTCAAAGGGAGATGGAGAGGAGGGGGAGGGGGAGAGAGAGAGAGAAAGTGAAAAGAAAGGGGAGGGGAGTGCAAATGAAACGGGAGAGAGAAAGAGAGAATGACTGTGGGCAGGTACCTACTGTGGAGCACTACAAAACACAAAAAACCCTAGAATGAATGGACCAAAGTACAAACACCAGGCTAAGGGGCACTCTAGGTACATACTGGCTACATAAAGCTAAATCAGGAACAAAAACAACCCAACAAATAGAATGTAAACAAACATTTATATATATAATAGAAAAGGTAGTAAAATGATTGACAAGACAAGGGAGAAATACTGGACTGGACGACACTTTGGGTCATATTTTGATTTCTAACTACTACTTGGCAAACTACTTGGGGGATAGTACCAATGCATGAGTCCCTCACAAGTTCATTTACGTGTTATAACAAAAGTGTAAGTGCAGTGACGATGCTCCAGTGGAGAATGATGATGCAGCACTATTGATTCTTTACTGAAAGCCCTGTTACCTTAAGCATCCACCACCATGTTGTTTGTTGAAAGCTTCAACACTATGGAAGTCTGCTGTCATCTGTATGTATAGAGTTTTTATTACCTGTTTATGTGCTAGACTCGACAAAGATTCGATCTTTCATATTTTTTACATTGAAGTAATGGTGTGAGGCATTGACGGGTCCTTCATACTCATATTAAATTGCCAAGCTTGAGACAGTCTATAAAGCTGTAACCCACACAGCACAAAAACAAAACCATGTGCACTACAATGTTGTGCTATTTTAGCAGTCCCCATCATCATAAAGTTGGTTCCGATGTAGAAGTGGCCTTTCTGTCTAAATATAAGAGAATAAAAGAAAATGGACAACAGATCGGTGTGTGCATGCAAGTATGTGTTCCAGTATCCTCTTTGGTGTATCGGTGGCACGGCATCAAAAGTCCCCATCTCCTCATTATGGAACTGGAACAAACTGGCTTTGCCAGAGAATGTGAGGGCAGCTAACAAAACCAGTCTGTGCGTGCTTGTCTGTGTGTGGGTCTCAGTCTCCTTCATATTCAGCACAGATCCTAAAAGGAGCAATCTTGCCAAGCCGCACAACCCCATTAAATCCAAGGGAGGGACGGATTGAGGGCGGGCGAATGAGAAGCAGAGATTCAGTGGGGCTGAGGCTTTCTGCAAGCCTAAATTTTGAGTCTAATGGACCTACCATTTATAAACTTAATATGAAACACAGCATAACAATCTTTTCCCTCCTACTGCAACTGAGCTGACATTAGAGATTTGCCTCAACTCCACAAATAAATAAAGATGTTTGGGAAGAAAGTATGTTACAAAACAACCAACGTTTCGTCTATCCCACTTGCTTGCACTGCTGATACTCTCAGGAACGTAGCCCAAAGATATTGAAAGAGCAGATTTGTTCCCTTTTCCCAAACAGAAGTGAGCATTTTCTGTGAACTGTTTGTGTATTCGTGTGTGTTTAAAGATGTAATCAGTAAAAGCACGGTCAAACACGCGTTGTAGGCAGGAAAACACTCACAGAGTGACCAAAAGCAAACTAATACGAGCGTGAAAAAACAACAGCTGAATGAAACATTTTGTGATGTGCTGGATAATGGACATGTGCTTCCATGAGGCAGACAGAGCTCAGATCCTTGTTACATTTATGCTGAGCTGGTGCTCCTACAGCACTGGAGCGCTTGCAGAAAGTGAGCCAGATCTGATCACAACAGGAACATGCACAGGCACAGTACTACCACAAATGTATACATATAAAATTCCAATGAAACCTAAAAGCTTCATGAAAGGTTCAACGTGACAGTCGCATGTGCAAGTGAAAGTACGCAGCTGGCTTTGACCTCTGCTCTGACCCTGCAACAGGATCCTGCGTGCACTGTAATCCTAGTCCAGAAACACAAAGGCCAGCACGTGTGTGTATGCATGCATACATGTACTGGGACACATACTCACACACACAGCAGCAATGAAGACA
Source organism: Naso thynnoides (assembly GCA_029783665.1). Lineage (NCBI taxonomy): Eukaryota > Metazoa > Chordata > Actinopteri > Acanthuriformes > Acanthuridae > Naso > Naso thynnoides. Next base: position 14,390,910 of record JAQLOL010000008.1, read on the forward strand.
TAATGTAAAGCTCTGAAAGGCCACAAGGGGGTGACTAAATAAATCTTTGCTCTCCTGACATTACACGTACGGTGTGCACACCCTGGCCACTGCGCTATACATTAAATGCTCTAACTGAATGGCAAACTGAGGATGAGTCATTAACAATACACAGAATTGAAACACAGACTATAAAATGATGGATATGACAGCTCCCGAAAGTGAAGGGAAAAACATTTCAATAACTCCCTGGTGTCTGGCTGCAGCACAGGTCATGAGTCTATTTAATCGACAGCAAACTTTAACCTGCGACCGAACAGGGCCGCTGCATGGGCGCCAGTTCCATCCGCCGATCACGAGTGAGCTTACTCTGACTCCAAATGATGTCACCAGCACAAGACAGCAGCATCTACATCAGTGATTTTTTTTTGGCATCATTTTGCAGACGCCGAGGGACTGGTTTGGGTCGTTCATCATTTTTGCCGTCATTGATCTGACCTTACATAAGTGGATTACATCCTGATACCAAATCAGCATTGGTATTTGTGCCAAAATTGCGACAAAGCAGCTTCACCTTCGTACTGACTCTTTAATAGACGAAATATGCCTTATTTAATTTGTTTTAAGTCATATACAAATGATGCATTTATTAATGGTAATGCCAGTGTGTTTCCTCATTGTGGCCTGGCACACTGACTGTCTACTTGCAGAGCCACAGACACTATACAGCATTTTATAAATAAGCCAGACAGCAAAAAATGGGTACCTAAAGCATTTGTTCTGTATATATATATACAGTAAGGGTTTGCAAGATGAAGGATAAGCAAGATATTACATGGTGCTTCAAGGTTGTTAAGCTGCCAACCATTGCTGATGTACGCATTTAAAAGGCCCTGAGCAAGTAAACACAGACAAAGCAACAATATGCTCTCTTGTATGCTCGACCTCCTGTTTTCATTGACTGTGTTCTCTTAAATGCCTCTTCAACTCTCTCCTCAGGCAGGACCATCGCTGGGTTGGGACGCTCTGCTCGAAAGCTACAGGATGCCCTCTAGAGGACAAAACAAAATCGTTGCAAAAGTTGACACTTGCTCCTTACCCTAGTCCTGCCCTCACGAGTGTGACTATTCTTGTCTATTTGTCCAGTTGTCTGTCAGCCAGCACTACACAGAGAACAATGGAGAATGGAGAGGGGGATCTAATCACACACACACTTCCGTTTGTGGCTTTCCCGCTGACTGCCCGGAAAACTGGTCAGACTAGGACAGGCCACAGAGCGACACAATCATTGACCAAGTTTGACTAAAGTTCATATATTTATCAAACCGCACTTAGTTGCATAAAGTAATCTTACTATGACCATTCAAACCCATTCTGGACCAACGTACGATAGGACCTCTAAGAACTTCTCTACAATATTTCCTTCAATGGGTCCAAGTAACAATTATTTTTATTCAGTTATTATCTTGATATTATTGCATTTAGTATGTAAAATGTAATAAATTATGACAAATGCATATCACAAGTCTGACTGTCAGACTATTTGTCAAAGTGGGGTTCAGGGACCCCATGGGTTTAAGAGGGGGCGCCAAAAGGTCCCCAGTAAAAAGGGAATAATCTGTTTTCACTATAATTCCATATGGAAAAGAATGACAGTGTCTGAGGAGTTTCATGTGTTTCACAAACTTTATACTATCAATCATGCAAAAGCAAAATTATTATCAAATGGGGATTCATATTCTAATCTGCATCAGTTTAGGGATCATTGATGTAAAACATTTTACAAAGCCTGGTGTGACCAAAACTCATACAACAATACTCAACTTACTATGAAATAAAAAGGAAATGGGAAAGCCAAATACCAACTTGAACTTTATTTATGTCCCCATAGGGCATATGGTAATACAGCAAGTAAAACATTCAAACCACGAGTGAACACACTAAGAGAATATACACACCGAGCAACAGTACTCAAAAATTGCAGTGGGTCATGTTGCGATTTCGATTAAATTTCAATTAATTGTGCAGGCCTAGCCGAGAGCCAGAAGGCAACACCTGAAATTCAGAATATAAGGGGTTGGAGCTGTCAGAAAGAAGGGCAATGTTTAAAAAGCTTTACCCAAGAAATCCCATTAATAATTCCAACCATTTAAAATGTTCTGATGAATTATTAATCAGCTGATTTTAATTGTTTTCCCTTGTCATTACTTTTATCTACCTGTCAAGCACTTGCAAAGAGATGATGTAGAATTGAGTATTTTGTGCCTTTTCTTTAAAATGTAATGCAACATGAAAACCCTGTCAGTCAACAACATAGCCTACATATTCTAATCCACAACTTATCCGCTGATGCATGAGCCCACTACAGCCCTTTGTTATTTCTTCCATTAGTACCCAGCAGTGTTCATAGCAGCTGATTTAAGCCTTTGGAAAGCGTCATAACCACAGCTGGAGGTTACGGAAACAGCACCACCTCTATTTTAGTCTGACAGCCTTTCTTATCTCCAGCAACAGGTGACTGCCAACAGCCACCCTGGAGTAAATGTGCAGGGAGCTGAAGGGGACAGCTGACAAAGCGGACTGCCAGGGCTAAATATTGGCTTGCAGTCAGTGAGTTTGGAAACATGCAAACCAGTTTACGTTAATGCGTTTGCGTTAATAATCTTACAGTGGAGTGGCAAGATACTCGGGCTGACACGAGGTCAAGTTTCTAATATTATCAGAGAAAGCGAGATGGCCACCATGTTAACCTCGTAGCAGCTATCCAGCTGTTTACCAGTCCATCACCACCACGAAAAAAAACAGCAACAGTCGGAAGAAACGCATAAGAAAAATAACCGTGTATCATTTGACGGTGTAAGTTTAAACAGATGTAAGTTTAATGTACGTTATGTCAACTGGTTTTCTGCTCAGGTTAACTGGTTACCGCTAGCTAGTTAGCTAACACGTCAGTTACCGTATTAACGATAGAAAACCGAGGGCGACATTAACATAGCAGTTAACGTGACCTTTATTTCTCATAGAACGTCACCGGAATTGTTCAATTCATCCTAACGTTAAATAAGTTCACGTTAAACTTGGTTGTTTGATGCTAACATTACAAAAGTTAAGCTATCACTAACTTGGACTAACGAAGTGACACTGTTGACTAACGTTAGGTTACCGTTAACGTTGAATAAAAGCCGAAGCAAACTGGCGTTATTGAGCATTGCGAACTTATCAACAAGGTTAGCTTAACGTTAACTGTTAGCTTTGCTTGACAAACAGCGTTACCTGGTCTTGTATCTTCAACACAGCCATATTCTCCGTGTAAAACCAAGAGGAGGCGGCAACGTTAACTCGCCCGGGAGTTACTGCAAATTTGCCGGGGGGAAACTGTTGGAGGACGGGGCAGACGGAGCGGAGCGGAGTCAAACGGTGCCGCTTCCCCCATCTTCCTTCCTGTCATGGACGAAGTCACCACATCATGGGACAAAAATGACAAAACGGGAAAGAGGGGACTGAAACACGGCAGTCGACGACCTGAACGTAACCTAATCCCAGCAAACTACCGACCGCTCTCACTCGCACCGATTGGCTGGAGGGAGAGTCCATTCAGCTTCAGTATGTCACTATTTTTCATTGACATTTGTGCAAATATAGGCTTATATGCTCTCACGTGAATTAAAAAGTGTCGGTCGCTCTTTGCTGGAATTTTATCATAATTTAATTTTTCATAACCCGCAGTCAGGGTTGGGAAGGTCACTTTGAAAATGTAACAGGTTACAGATTACTAGTTACCCTATTAAAAGTGTAATAAGTAATGTAACTATTTCAGTTGCTTTACCAAAGTAATATAACATATTAAATTTGATTACTTTTTGAATTTCTAACGAATGTTTTCAACTGTTAACCATTTTCCGATGTTTAAACGAGGCAGTACAATGGCAGACATGAGAGAGCAAATCACAATCAACAGAATAACTTCAAACTTTAATAAACGATTTTGACTGGAAATGGTAAAAGAAAACATTGTGCACATCAACAACATGCAAAGCAACAATGAATATTATTCAACATATAGCCTAAGCTTTTTATAGAAAATATTCTTGTAATCCTCTTTGTAATCACTGACATTTTCAGAAGCACCTGTAATTTAACGACACATTTTTTCTTCTGTAATTTATTTTGTAGCTAAACTACATAATTTTGTTACATGTAATTAGTTACTCCCCAACACTGCCCACAGTGTACTCTAATACCTTTACATATTCTTTGATAATGTTTCACTGGATCCTTGGACTGATGTTTGCTGTACTGCAGTACATCAGTTAAATGTAATTAGGTGATGTTTTGACTGTATCTTTCAGATGGATGTTTTTTTTTTTTTAAAGATAAAACTACAAATCTAGGAATACAATGATGTATTAAATATATATTTAAAAAACAACAAATTGCCCAGTACAAGGGCCAAAGTATTTCTTCATAAATACACAACTGGACTGGTATCAACTGCAGTGGAACAGCAGTTTTGTTGCACTTATGAGATAACACTTTGCACATTTAGTTTTTTTTATTCAGATATCTGCAACAATTTTTGCTTATGGTCAAGGAGTTCGCATAAAGTGAAGGCAAAAATGACAGCACACAGACATACAACATCAACCGACACCAACGAGTTTAGCCAGATTTACATGTTTAAACTAATCAAAATACCTAAGTGCTTAAACAATACATGTACAAAAGTTTTAAAGCTTAACAAACCATCGACGATTCTGAATCACATGACATTTAGAGAGTCTATGAAATCTCCTTTGCTGTTTTAGACAGGAAATATTAGAAACTTGTTTGCCACATATTTCAGATATGTTTTTCTTTGTGTGGTTGCGGTTGCTGGACTGAACTCCCTCTGGACTTTGAATGTTTTCCACTGTGTGTACTCGCATGTGTTTCCTCAATGTGTACATGTAATATAAAGTCATTCCACAGGCTTTACAACAGTAAGGACCATCAGGATTCTGACCGACAGATGCCTGTGTTGATTTTTTTTTTTTTTTTTTTGTGCGTGAACTCCAAAGGGGCAAAGATCCTTTCACCTTCCTTTTCCTCTTTGAACTGACTGCCTTTAAATTTGAAGATGCACGGTTCTTCTTCTGCTCCTCGAGCCCCATGCAGCTTTACACACTGATGATTTCTCCCGTATCTTGACTATAAGTTTCCACACGGCCAATGCTGTGTCCTTCTGCTTGCAGATTTTGTTCTCTCATTTGACTGTCACCTTTTTATATTTGCTCACATATGAGCTGCAGTCTCTCTGAGTTTTGCAACTCAGTATGTCACTGTCAATAAAAGAAAAAAAAGTTTATTTGCTTGCATTACAAGTTCTAACATGCAGCAAAAGCAGATTAGCATGCCATGCACTTCTGTCTCAACAGTCGTCTCAACATTTCCTCTTCCTTGTTTTGAATTTGAAGCAGCATTGAAGTCGGGTGTGTCTGGACCTTCTGATTGTGTTGATCCTGTTGACAACAGGGTTAATCACTTAGGTGAGTTATGACAGAGGACTCATTGATCTCTAAGTGGAAGGGCAGAGCACTGTGTTGTACTGCACAGACAGACATATATTCAACTTTCAGTCTTTGCAGTCAATACTTCTGCAGGGGTTCATCTGGGCTCAGGTCTGGCACATAAACCTTACCCCAATGACTTTTGAAGTCTCAATTTTTCATTTTTGAAAACATAAGCCCACATTTGTCATTACCTTCTTAATCTTTAGCTACAACCATTTTGATGATAAAAATAATAATATCCCAATCAAAATTCATTCCTGCATAGACAGTTTTTAAACAGGTTTGAACAGATTTGTGGGTTGCAGTGACACTGACTTTTATCCCCAAATTCTAATCAGTTCACCTTTAAGTGGAGGTTTGAACCAAATTTGAAGAATGAAATGAAAGGGTGGATGGACAGGCTAAAACAAAATGCCTGCAGCTAAAGCTGTTGTTGCCATGAAGACATAATAAAAGCCTTATTTTACAGTTAACAAAGCTGCATCATGCTGACACTGAATGAACCATTGTCTATGCACAGCCATGTACTTCAATCTGAGAAATTAAACTGCTAGATTATTGTGTAGGAGATGAATGCAGTGTTGGGTGCTAACTTTAGCAAGTCAGTGCAGGGGTTTTTTTTGTTTAAAATATCAATAATATTGAATTAGGAAACACAGTTGAATGGTCTATAACCAATGAAATATACAGACATGAGACAGCCGAATAGATAGAAAACAAGTCATTCACATTTTTCGTGTTTTTGTTTATTTTTTTATTTATTTTTTTTTAAATCCATACGTTTGGAAGTGTTCAGTTCTGGTTCATTAAAAAATACAGTCGTTCAAACAAGTACACAATAGACACAGACTTTGGCCGGGAAATTAGACTCAACTGGTTACTAAAAAGAAATTTGACACCCCAGCCCTTTAAAATGGAATTTGGTAGTTTCTGTTGATTTTCTCTATTGAGGTTGTGATTCTATGCATGTATCTGTAAAAAAACAATCAAAATAATAAAACGTGCTACAACTTAAGAGCATGTCCCAAGTCTGGTTTGGCATGTTAATGCCTTCCTTAGGGGGTCTGAGAGAACCACCCTTTTGTGTGACGAGGATGTGGCGTCACGGGTATATCCGTACTCGCAGCAGTGCTTACCATCGGAACAACACCGGCCCTGAACAAGAACAAGTCTTGGTATTAGAAAAATACAGTATAACAAGTAAATTATTGCAGTAAAGATGATACTCAGGTTTATTTCTACATTTTTATGGTCAGAACAATAAAAGTCAAACCTATGTCAGCTGCATCAGTTTTTGGGGTTTATGATTTGAACAGTCACATTTTCAAATTACGATGGTCTTGTTTTGTGCATTGAGCTGCCCTCTGTATTCCTGTTAGTCTAAACACCTTTAAAAATGATTGTTTTTCTTTAGATCACTACAACATTATTATTTTTTAATGACTATGATATTTGATGTACAATCATTACCAGTTAGTTGGGACAGCAGCTCCACTGGCCCTCAGGTCCTTTGCAGCAAGATTTTCCTTTTGAGCAGGAAAACTTGGAATCACATTGAATGACTTCAGTCTGTTGGATACTGCCACTGTCTTCTGCAAGAGCAGGCATTGATTTCTGCAAAAGGCAAACACAAACTGACCATTATCACCTGGCTGTTATCTTTTTCTTCTCATATATTCAGATAAATATATTAGGCAGCCAGGCCTCTAGGTTCTTTTTAAAAATAGACCTTCAACACCCATAAAAACCTTGCTTAAGTGTTTCTCTACAACATAAATTTAAGAAGAGTAAAATCTTTAACTCGTGGTCATGTAGTCACTATATCCATGTTCATAGAAAAAAGCGATCTCAAAACTTAAATGTAGGAAAAAACTTCCTGTGTAATACAGCATGTTACTTAAATTTAAAAAATAATATTTTACTAAGGCTTTAAGCACTCCAAAATGCAGATAATTTGCTTTAAAATGAATTTTTGGGGGATAGTTAAACAAATCAACAACTGTCCTCTCAAATGAGTCACATGGTGCTCAAAATGCAGAAATTTTCATGTCCAACAACCAAAAATGGTCTGACTTCGTCAAAACAAACCTCTTGCAAGCTGCTTTCCTCCTCTGAAGCTGAAATGACAGTGGCAGGGACCGACAACAGAGATAGTTCTGAGGCGAAAGGTGTTTTCAGGCCTCGCCTTAGACAGTATCTAGAAGTGATGTCACAGAATTGACCAAATGGACAACAGTGTAAGCCATCCCGACAACACGAGCCCTACAAGGAACACAGAAATCAATACAGAGGACCACCGATATTCCTCAAGATAGAAAGACTGAAATTTGACTTACAAGCCCTGAGTTAATGTCAATAGTAAGTAAAAGAAATTTCAGTACAGTCATGTCTTTTAATGAGCAAGGGTGTCTAGGTCAACTTACAAGAAAGTGCAGGCAACAGGACCAGCCACCTGTTGGTTTTCTGCAGCAGGTTTGGCCACTAGAACAGTAAGTGTTGCTGGCACAATAGACAAGTCTACTCTCCTGCTGTTCTTGGCTCTGGTTGTCTTCAAGCTCCTGAGGGAAAACTTGAGGCACACCGGGGCTGTTTGGTTTCTCTGAGTCCTCCTCCTTCACCATGGGTGTGTCCACCAATGACTGTGTGTTCTCACAGGATGCCAGCCCCCACACAAACACTCCCACTATCAGCCATGCAGCTACTTTCAACATCTGCGTAAGAGTACCCATATGAATTCAATATATTATATATTATACTGTATATATGTTATGTGCTGTCAGAAAACAACGTAAAAATTCACAAGTTTTCAGGTCCTAGAGTTTGACGATGTGAAACTTACCATCATTTTGTTTTTATTGCTGTAACTTTCACTTTATCTCAGCTTGTACAGAGACTTCTTTTCACTTCAAACAGCCTCACTGAACTGGAATAATAATAATAAGAGATGACTGTTTATAAAGGAGTAGACTGGCAGTTAATTTGAGAAGGAGTTTAATAAGATTCATTTATAAGATTTTACTTACTTTCTGCAGGTGAAGCAATTCAACCGCTTGCTGTTTTGCGTCCCACGCTGACTCTGAACGCTACCGTATATATGCTGCTCATACAGCAGGTTAGACCCTCCCACTGAACAAAATCTGGAGATAAAACTGTAAATCACATCCCCATGTCCTGTGACAGTTTCTGGAACTGGTTCAAACTCATGCAAGTAATGCACAAGGAAGTTTTTGGGTAATCATTACTTAATGCAGCAAACAAACATCACACACACATTCACGTTGATGAACAAAAATGGAAGGCTTACAGCCTCACATGAATCATTGCTACTTTACACTATCAAGTTTTTATAAATTATGTTATTTCAGTTTTCAGTTTTTCTTGTAAGGTACTGTTGGTTTTTTTAAACTTAAAAAAAAAATGATAATCAGCAGTCAGCAGTCACTGTTACGTCAGAAAAGCTGGAACTAATATTCCTCAAGATTAAGGGTGAAAGTTGAGCTGCAAGCTTTAAGTTAAAGTCAATAAAGTTAAAATCAATTGAAGAAATTTCATAACAGTCGCGTTAACATGCAACAGCATCAGGTAACAGTAACAGTATCAGCTTTTAGGTGTGTGCTGAAGGAAGTGCCATCTGAACAGGAGTAGCCGTTGCCACAATGCACAACTGCATTCAACAGTCGAAACATGTTTGTACAGAGCCCTTAAATGGACACTGAAAAAAACAACAACAAATAAATATATCATAAGAGAGTATCTTGTGAGCATGAGGCACTGTCACGTGAGCACTAGATAATTTCTGATTGCTGAACTGATAGCTGATGACCATCCACCGCAATTTGGCTTGTGTTTGCATGTAGAAACAACAGCACAAGTTGTGCTAGGTTTTAACCTGGGACTTCTTTATAAAGACATCACTGCTTTGCTTGCAAGTGGACACCGTCTTCTATATGTTGTCTCCGAATGGCATGTAAAACCTATCTTGAAGTCTTGCAATCTGTTTTAGCGCAAGAGATTCACCACACCCGTCTGGATTGGGTAATTAATTTCATTAATGAAAAATGACAAAAATAGGGCCAGTTCCATGGGTATAGGGAGATGTATGGAAAATGCAAGAATGGATGATATCAGAGAAGAAGACGTTTGCTCAAATTTATAAGAACTAGGCCCAAGAGGTGTTGAATTCAGAGGAAGCAGGAAGCTGCATCGCCAAAGCTATTTTGTAAAAGTTAAAGGTCAAGTGTATTTGTATAGCACATGTAAAAACAACCAAGATTGCCAAAGTTCTGTACAAGGGTCCAATTACATTTGGGACTTGGTTTCCTATAACAAATTGGAGACATTTGGTATCTGTATCAACAGCTGCATTGACGGGCCTTCCAAGGTTAAAGTACAGTATACCTAACCTGTGCTGTCATATGGACACACAAACACAAGCCCAGTTGCAGTGGATGGCATCACCAGATGTAAGTACAGCAATCAGAAATTATTGGTGCTCACGTGATAGTGCCACATGCTCACAAATTATTACTTGTGCACCTGATTTTTTTATGCACACGTTATAGTGTCTCGTGCACACGTGAGCACGAGATCATTTCTGATTGCTGAACTAATATCTGCCCATGTCCCTTGAGGGGCTCTGTATGACTCAGGTGTTTATTGCTTTACTGCTAACCTCAAAGTCTAAGGCCATAATGATAAATAACTACATCAGTGGTTTTAATTGAAGGATGGGAGGGGGACACTAGGGACAAACCCAGAGTTTTTTATTCCTTTAGACAAAACAGCAAAATTCCAGTATCACTTTCCCATGTATTTGCCTCTTCTCTATGTCATATGCAAGATTTATGTCTCAGCTCTTGTTATGGACCAGTGTGTGAACCTGTTTGTTTGTTGTTTGTTTGTGTTTTCTTTAAGTTTTTTTCTTCTTTTCTATGTTAATAGATATGTATGTACTATTGTTGTTGAGGACAATCTTGAAACAAGATGGGTTCATCTCAAGCAGTTATTCCTAAAAACAGAGGACTTTGAATATGATGATGAGGAGGAAGATGAAAAATGCTTGACGAAAACACAACGAAAGCAGGGTTTATTACACTTGAAGTTATTTGCCTGTTTGGAAATCAGAAATCACTGCAGTAAGAAGATTCAACAAGAGAGCATCTCAGTGAACATGCACAGAGAGAAAGAAAGAGAGAGAGAGAGAGAGAGAGAGAGAGTGTTTGTGTGTGTGTGTCTGTCTGTCTGTCTGTTACATTATCAGAAAATTGCCACTTTGTTACCAGTAACATATGTTGAAGTTCTATGTCTTTCGATCTCTACAGTGACATCTCCACACGTCCTTTAGGGTTGACTGAATACATACCAGTTGGTAGAGCCAAACATCAAACTAAAGATTAAAAAATCAACTCTGAGCTCTCGTCTCATGATTACCAGCTCCAGATCAGAGCAAAATCTTTAATCAAATTTAAAGTAACACTATGTATCTCTGACCGCGAACCGTGGCTTCAAGAATCGAAACTTAACGATACACATTCATCGTCACATAAAACAGCAACTTTTGCTGTCACCAGCAACGACCCAGTGCTGTAGCTGTTGCTTCAGTCGTCAGGCCACCTAAATGCTGCTTTCAGGAACCTCTGTGAACCACAGAGTTGAGGCAGAGCAGTCGTAGGACATCAGAGGGAAAACCAGAGGACATTTTTTCCATACAATATGACCTGGTTTTACCAAAATTGCTGTTTTATGTGATGCATGAACGTGCATCGTTAAGTTTCATTTCTTGAAGCCACAGTTGGTGGTCAAAGTTACAAAGTGTTGCTTTAAACAGAAATTACTGAAGCCCGTTAACTAACATCATGGCACAAGTCTGGTATTTTATGCCCCCTTTACTTTTTTAAATGGCACTAACACAGCAGGGCAT
>JAQLOL010000008.1:14445719-14461462 GCA_029783665.1 Naso thynnoides
ACACATATATATACATATATATACATATATATACACACACACACACACATACATACATACATACATACCTACATACATATCATGGCATGGCCGTTTTGACTATAAGATTAAGGATGCTGCCTTACTCATCAGGGCCTCCACATGACATCATGAACCAAAATACTGGATCATGTAATATTCCCCTGTCCAAGTCTATTTGTGTCTATGACCCAGTTTAAACATCCTGCGACCCACTTTTGGGAATCTATTCATCAGTTGGGCTCACAGTGGTCGGGATTGTTTGTTTTGAGTCCCTCTGCCGTAAGAAACTATTGGATGAGTCCTACTGAGTTCAGGAATATGGACAAACACAACTCACCACAGAGGTGAGCGCCATCTGGAAGCTGTAGATGCGGGCAAGACCGAAGTCGGCCAGTTTGATCTGTCCGCCGCTGGTGACCAGGATGTTCTGGGGCTTCAGGTCACGGTGAACCACGCGGTGCGAGTGCAGGAAATCCAGCCCCTGGAGCAGCTGGTACATCATATCCTGGAAGACAACAAGCCAGAGAGGACATTAAGGGGGAGGGGAGGGTTTTTGTAAACATGACAGGAACACAATTCATAGAGTCGAGCTGAAATGATGAGAATCAAAGCCTTGGGATACAGTTGAGGAGGAGTTTGAGCAACAGCACACACCAGATGGCTCAAGTCTGACAATATTTTTCATATGTAGCTTTGAGTATTTGAACTTGACCTGATTAATTTGATTTCAAAAACACTTTGACCTTAATTGTCTCTGTGAAATGTCAAGGACAGATGACTTCATGACCCTACACCTCTACGTCAACATTAGAATTCATTCCTCCGTCAATCCGGGCAACAAAAGGCCTGACTGACAGGACCCTGCAGTGAGAAGTTAAGAATAAAAGCTGAGACACTGTGGCACGGGGGGAGTTAACTAGAGGAGGCCTGTGTCTTTTCTTGTCGACTGTAGCAGATGTTTGATAACTGACACACATACGCACACACACATACACATACTAGGAGCAGAGAGAGGCCTTGCTCTGTACTAGCATGGATCTCTGTTTCTCAGCAGCTGTCCTGCTAGAGTTAATTGGCACTCAATCTCTTTTAATGCCCAAAAGCTGACCTCAGACATGGCAAGGGGCACTGCATCAGTGACATCCAAGCAGAAGTAAACTGGTGTGAAAAGCAAAGAACTATGTCGAGACCAGCACAGACTTGTTCTTTTCAAACGGAACGACGCTCAAACAGGTCCTGCACCTGTAAACAAATAAAGTCATTACAAGGGATTGGAGCAAGGTGGTTTTTGGCAGAGTTTTGGTTTGAATTGTATGATCCAAGTCTTGGGAGAGCTTTTCATGTAAGATAAATGAAGAAATGTGAAGTTTATGGAGGTAAAAATGTAAGTCTTCAAAACCATTAGGAAAACAACACAGTTGAGGACGCAACGCAGAGGAGAAAAGGGAGACATTTGTGACATAAATGCCTTGATGCTAGTGCTGGTGTGTCGTATCCTAGCCCAGTACACCCCCCTCCAAAACACACACACTCCCTCCCAATACACACACACATGCCCCTTACACACACCCGCAAAACCCTCCGCCAAGACCTCACAAGTGACATGGACCTGAGCCCGCAGCTCCATTCACTGGCCGACCAGCTGGTGAGTGAGTCAAAGGGGTCTGCACACTCAAGCAGAAAACATTAGCAAACGGCGCGGGGCTGGCTGCTGTGCTGCCATAGAGGAGGAGACAGGGCACCCCACACAATACCGAGGAGATGGGGAGTGATGTGTGTGTATGTGTGTGTGTGTGTGTGTGTGTGTGTGTGTGTGGGTGTGTGTGTGTGTGTGTGAGTGTGTGAGTGAGTGTGTGTGCGTTTGTATACACACAGACTGAGTCCCCCTGGGTCTGTCTTAGCAAAACATGTGCATCTACATTTCCATTAGTGTGTGTGTGTGCCCCAGTGTGTCAGGGTGCATCAGTGTGTGTATGTGTGTGTGCAAGCATGCACATGTGTGTGTGTGTGCCCTCTGACCAGGGGCAGGCAGGATGCATAAACAGACCTTCCTTTCTACATCTCCATCCAGCCATGACCCAGTGAGGAGGGCAGCAGACAGACAGGGCCATACGAGAGAGGCAGCAGTTGGTTATTTTGTGTGTGTGTGTGTGTGTGGTGTGTGTGTGTGTGTGCGTGTGTGTGTCTGTGTGTGTGTGTGTGGAGGGGGGCTGACACAATAGCATGCCCCCACCAGTTCCTCTCTGCTTTAAATAGCCATTTCGCTGTGCTTCCTTTCAGGAGCATTTCCTAGTAAACACTAATTATCTCAGAAGTGTGACTCTTGGACAAACACACAAACAGTCTTGGCCCCCTTGGCCTGAGTGTCATCTTCTCTTCTCTGCCGTATTAATTAACCTCACAACAGTGCAATGAAAAATATCCAAACAGTGTTCAACAGCACAACTTGCTGCTCTTTCAATAGGAAACCTGCAACTTTAGAAATTGAAACAGCCAAATTAAAGTGTAAGACCACATGTGGCACAGAGAGAAAAAGTGAAGCTTCTCTGAGCTTAACACAAAGATGATTTCAGCACCAAAAGACTCAGAAGAGTTGCTCAACACACAACTGTCTTCAACTGGCAGCACTTCTACCATCAAAGCCCTGAAAAAAAACTTGGCCAGGAGGAAACAAAATCACACAAAAAGGCAACAGGTTTGACCCTAAAAAAGCAGGAGGACTAGGATAAAAGTAGTCAGCCCTCTGCAAGATGCAGTCAAAACATGGCTTTCTGAGTGCGCCTCCTTTTCTGATGCAAATGTACCAGAGGCAGCCATATTGTTTATTGTAGCTAGGCACAATATGGGACATCTGCCGGTTAGCGTTAGTGTAATTCCCTCCCCATGCTTCATTAACCTCCCCCTTTATGGGCCCAGAGAATGGAGTTGTGGAAGCTGGAACGGTGGTGGCGGAGGAGGGTGGGTGAGACCCAAGCGCTGGCCCGGCTGAGGAGCACTGTGGCTGGGGCAGCAGGACTGCTTGATGTCCTTCCAGCTCATTTGATTCCTGGAGGAGGACCTCTTTCATCAATGACCATGTGGTGGGTCTTGAGTCTGAGTAAAGCTGAGTGGGTGGTGGCGGGTGGGGGGCTGAAGTGGACACACTGAGCCGGGGTGGGGTGTCTGGTGCTAGGGGCAGATTGGTTTTGAGGAAAAGTATGTCTGTTCTTTTCGGTTTAGGGTCTTTGGCTGAGACAAATGTTCTCCTTGGTTTTAGGGTATTCGAGGGTGACACTTTTGAATAGTAAGCATTTAATCAGATAGGCACAGGTGCGCTAAGTTTTGGTAATGTTGGACTGGGAACCGCTATCTGGAGTCATCTGGTGTAGTTGAGAGTAAATTAAGATGCTGGGCAGGGGGGCTGTCAGGGTGGGTTACTGTGCGATGTCCACTGTCCTAGAAATAACAGGGGATGGTGCCTGTGTCATCTTGTCACTCCATCATTGTCCTTTTGTCCCCTCCAGGCTCCAGCTGTATGGATGTTAGGAGAAAGCTTAAGAAGGAGGGGCGCCTTAAGGGGTCAGTATGCTTCAAACCAAAGCCTGTCCGATCCTCCAACAGCAGCAAAAAGCCCACCCATAAACTTTTCCAATGTCCAATTTGAGGGAGAACTACTTCCAACATATTTGTTACATTCCAAAACCAACAATCTGTCACATCACTTCATACAGCATCTGGCCAGGTGTGCATGGTTAAGAAAGTAAGCAGGATTTGAACCGCTATCTTAACTTTTTTCTGTTTTTTTTCTTCTTTACACAACTACTTCCTTCACTTTTTGTGTGTACCATTGAGAGCAACACGATGAATGCCTTTGAGGAGAGACTGTCCGACAGTGTGTGCTATTATCCCCATTTGAACCATTATTGCTTCTCACCACTTTCTATGGCAGAAGGCTTTTCACCATGCCCTTGAGTGTGGCTATTCAGAGCAGCTATAAACTCTTTCCTTAAGACGTGGTCGGACGACACACCATACGACTGAGTTCACTTCAAGAATACTCCAGTGGTTTTACCATCTCAAAACGTGGCTGAAGAGCACATTGTGAGTTGAATGCAAGGAATTCCAGTATATACCAGTGGAAACTAATGATTACTTTGTTGAATAAGACCATCAGTTATTATGTAACCATAAAGTGAGGGGTGAGCAATTAATCCAAAAATTAACAAAACTGCAAATGGCCAACATCCACATCGCAGGAACTGCATTTGTTTGATGAAGGTAGGGCTGGGCAATATATCAATATTGTACCGTATTGTGATTATAAGCCCAGACATTGTGACAAATTTTGGATATCGTTATATCGTTATATAGCGTAAGTGTTGTCTTTTCCTGGTTAAAAAGGCTCCATTAAAGTAAAGTGATGTGATTTTCTGAACTTACCAGACCGTTCTCGTTCTTTTAGTTACTTTTATCCACTTATCCACATTACTGATGATTATGTATCAAAAAATGTCACTGGGTTAATATCTTGTGAAATCACCAATAGTCATCCTTACATTAATGTCTCAGTATCAAGGCATTTGGTGAAAAATATTGTGATATTTACTCATTTTATCACGTTAGCTGCTCCCACCCCTTCGAATGCACAGCAAGTCGCCAGTCACAACTTACGTGAGCAACAATTATCGAAATTGACGAATACGAAATACGAAACTTCATATCGTAATTTTTTTTTCAGCTGTATTGTCCAGGCCTAGATGAAGGTAGAATGAGTCACAAGATGTTTGTTTGGTACAGACACCAGTTAAAATCATGTCATCATTCCTGTACTTTTTCAGTGAGTAATGAAATGCAAAAGCTATAGCCCTACTGTCAGTTATTTATAAAATGAAAAAAAGAAAAGAAAAAACATTCTTGTTTTGCCCAACAAATGGTGCAAAAGCACAATAATATCTTGTATCAAAAAATGAGGATAAAAAAAAGAAAAACAGCAAATCCTCACATCAAAGAAGCAGGAAACCTTTGCTAAAGATCTAACCAAGACTAATTAAGCAAAGCATCAGTTTTAGTCAAACAAATTATGTGCTGAATGAGCGATCAATTATCATCATTTTAGCAATCATCAAATTCACACTTCATCAAAGAAATTGCTTGAAAACTACTTGGGCAGTGACTTAAATATAAATTACAATGAGCATTTCTTTATTTCACATATATTAGGCCTAACATTTTTATATAAAATAATATCGCTATGTTATAATGTAATAAAATGTAAATGATAATTATTCAGTCCAAAGTAAAGTCTGACTGGCTGATATTCTGTCTACTATGACAAAAAACAAAGACAAGCAGCAAATTTTCACTTGGGAAGTGCTTAAAAAAAATCGAAAACCATTCATTGATTAGTTGTTGATTTGTCTTCTGTATACTCATCAATGAAGTGACTAATCATTTGATTTCTAAAAACTACAACTAATTTTAAAAAGCTGTGTATAAATGTCTAAAAGCCACAATGAAAATAATGAAGAATCACTTACATTTGCAGTTACAGGCTTTCGTGTAAATATGTGCTTCAGTTTTGCAGTATTTGTATTATATTTGGAGCCTAACAACATAAGAAAAGCAATCATCACTGCTCAGAAATATCCACAGAAACTACAGTACCACACACTGTATCAACTTCAGCAACAAACCCTGAGAAAGCCTCAGGTGTAATCTACCTGACTCGTCTATGCTTGCACAGCATCCCACCAACATTACAGCTTGACACAAAACTTTCCCGAATAAACCCGGCCCTAGGGCTGAAAACCAACGGTTACTCCAGCTTTAAGAACTTCTCTGTTTCAAATATGACACTTTAAACACTGAGGCCCCTCCGTCCAAAAATAGAGATGTATCTTTCCAATATTACATGATACACTTAAAGACCTTGGGGTGAAACACGATAAAGAGATTTTTTAAAAGATATGAGTGTGAGAAAGATTAAACAAAAAGAGACAGTTACAGAGAAAAGAAGCTGGCAACACATCCATTTCCGACCTTCTGGCAAAATGTAAAAGGACACTCTGTGGATTTATTTAATGAACTGGAGAAATTGATAGTGGCGGTGAGTTTGAATGTCGTACCTCCATTGGAATACTTTGTACAGAGGTCCAAGCTACAGTGAATTACAATAGTCTGCATCAAACTCTTTTTCTGAACATTAAAGCACGATTTTTAAGGCAAGTCTTTTTCTCAGACTTCATCTGTTACACAGTGTAAACATGGAGAGAGAGGGCAGAGTGAAAATAGAGAGTAAGGGAGCCTTTAATTTGGAGCCCATCGGCCACATGTGCTGCCCTTCAAAACGCTCCGGTACCTCTGATGTTGGAGGGAACTGCACCCTGTCCTCTATGCCTCTGGCCAAGAAAACTCACTCTGTGCCATACAGAGATGGCTGTGGTCATGCAACATTCAAGCCACACAGGATTAGCAAATAGCTTTCTTCATAATTCAGACAGAAACTAGGGTAATATCTCAAATTAAGCTCTCATGTCTGTCACAAAATTGTCTAGGAATGGTATTTATGTATTTCTTCTGATGTTTTTAACAGCAAAGCAAACTAATGTCAGACTCCAGTTTACTGCAAACAGCATTCGCCTTCATTGGTCTGTCTAGACAACAATGGCGATGTTTACCTTGATGGTCTCAGGTGGTACTCCGGGGTCAGGGGCCTTCTCCAGGTATGTGGTCAAGTCCTGATCCACGTGCTCAAAGACCAGCGTGAGTTTTGTTTCTCGGTCAGTCCGAGACACTGTACACACATCAAACAACCTGGAACAAGACGAACAGGTGGATGGAGATCAATACAATTGATTGAGTGGGCTCCAATCTGCTAAGCAAGCTGCAAAATGGCTTCTAGGTGCAACTAATGATCTGGTTGAATCTCTTCTCTGTTGACACCACTGCATTCTTTGTTGACTCAGTGAAGTGTTGAGTGATCTTCACATCTAGCAAAGCATTGGATTGGCTTTGCATACTTTTATGGTTCTCGCGTGGTTCGACCATGCAAAGCTTTTAAATGCTCTTTGTTGCATCCATTTTACCCCTAAACACTAAATTATAATGGAGGAGAGAAATTATAGTGCACTTTAAAGCAAAGACATAAGGATTTCGGATGCAGAAAAAGGGACATCAAACACAGGTGTAACTAGTGACATCAATAATGACTTACTGAAACATCTAATGCAATGGATCCCTTCATTCAAGTTACTAGCTACACGTGTTTTCTGCACTGACTGGTCAAAATGTCTGTGTGAGAAAAGGGTCTGCTGATGGAGCAAAAGTAAGAGAATATTTTTGTTCAATAAAAGGTCTAAATTAAGTTATGGAAAAGTAAAACCATACAATTATCTGCAACATCTGAAAGTTAAACTTATAGGACAAAGCACAGAAAGCGTCATCCATTCTAGGACATTAAAATATCAGTTCTGGGGAGAGCAACTTGAGTCTGGACTTTCAGCTCCAAGGCATTTTTTTTGTGAAATGAACATGCTTGGAGACCAGACTTATCATGTTCTGCCATCTTCTCCTATGCAAATCTTTTGAAGATTTAAGACCATCAAGTCCCAAACACCAGCGTTTTTATGGTTGTGTTTCACTAGGCAACAAACTAAGGCCAAGAATCCAGATTATGTCGGCAGACCTGCCAAGGCAGGCTTTGGTGAAAAGCTGAAAAAGCTATCCAGTATGTCCTCTTCAAAGAGCTGAGGACCACAAGCAGCATTCCTCAACCAGCACTATGACAACTGCTGATGCTCTATGGGAAGTCGAGTGGACCCTGCCTGTAGCTGCTGCAGAAGCAGCATCTTTCACCACAACACAGGAGACCAATGGAGCCATGAGGGAGCTGCATCAGACACACTGTGTTGGTGGCACAGGAGTTACAAAGCAATGGCTTAATGAAATTCCATTATCTATGTAGATATGTCTTAAGTAGGGATGGATGATAATTATCAGTGCCAATAGATTGTTTGCCACTACACACCTTTAAGTTGCTTTGTGATTTAACAAGAAACAAAGAAAAGAAGTAAGAGAAGAAGAAACAGTGCAGTATGCTGTTTTGAGCCAGAATGTCACCGCCATTGTGGACATTTTTTACAGTTTGTACTTTGCAAAACATGCTCTGCAAGGTTCCAAGAGGAGGAAAAAAGTAGCTGTATAAGGTAGATTTGGTTAAGTTAGAGGTAACAGAAGCTAAGAGCCGCCATGGTTGCGACTATCTTTTTTCATTCTGTTATCTCCGAATCACAAAAAAATCTTATCATTGTCACGGGATAACAGCTCATTTTCCTGTGACAACGGAATAAACGATGCATTAACATGGGATAACAAGCCTCATTTTCCAAGATTACGGGATAATATATCAGGCGAGCTTTTATCACCTCATTGAAAGCAAGTGTGTGGTTCATGATAACACAACAACACAGATTTGGCCTTTCAAGATCATTGCCAGCAGCATCACTCAAGTGTGATGTCTGTTAAGCCTTAGCCAGGATAGTCTTCACTGTAAATGATGAGTGCTGATCTGAATGTTATCTCCCACAGAAAGACAGTGCAATTTCTGACTGTTAGACCTTGATTGAAGTACAGTCTAATTCGCTGATTAATAGACACTCCTTTATGTGACATTTTCAGCTAAGAGCTATCTACATGCTGGCACTGGTGGCATTCCAGATCTCTCACAAAAATTATTAGAAACGAGGAAACAACAGGCCTTTTTATATACCGTTATCCCGTGATTAAAAAAAAGGGTTTTTTTTGTGATCTCAAGTTAACCGAATGAAAACAGATAGGAGCAACTATGGCTGCTCTCAGCTTCCATAAGAGGCAGAGCTTTGGAATATTTAATGCCTCATCTTTGCCCATAACATCTTGCCTGTTGTACCAACAAGTGCATATAAACTAAGAGTAGGTGTAAGTAAATTAGTTTTCGGTATTTACCATAAGAAACAGGTAATTAAGTCATTGTTGTCATTGTCTACTTAAAAAATCCTTATTGTGCATCTTTATTTTAAAGAAATGGCAATATTGTCTAATATCTAATATTATCTGCATGTGACTGAGCCAATGAGGCAGTAAATAAGATTTGTAAAGTCAGTTTAAATCTGTAGGCTACAAGATATTATGATGATGTCTCCTATCTGACCATTATTAATAATTTATGACCCAATTTCCTAGACCTTTGAAGGGTCTCTCAACCCTTATGTGTTTCCTGCCAAGCTTTCAAGTCACTGATGACTATTAACACTGGGTCTCAGATTTAATTTACAACCTAAATATTGACACCTATGAGACTACATTTATGATTAATCCTGCTTTTCTTTCTTTTTTTTTATAGTGATACCGCTCAGTGGAACATCAATATTTTAAAACAACTTTCATTGCGTGCACTGCAACAGTTCAAACTAGCTAATCTACATAAGCTGTTTAAAACCAAAGTACGGAAAGAAGTGACTAAATCTCTCCGGAAACTCCTTCATTCCTATCCAGAGCAACGAGGCACTGTGCGCCCGGGCCAACACCCTTGTAATCAGTGGACTTACAAATGCTGGAGTCGGTGCAGTGAGTGAGAGGTGATTCATTCAAGGTATTAGTACTGTGCGTGATGTCACAGAATAGAAGGCGCCCTCCTCTTGAGGCGCTGGGGTTAAACGCCCCTCACAGCTCGATTGTTGGGCTACAATGGGGGCTCTCAGCAGACACTGAACATATGGAATGAATAATGGGCCTCATTACAAACATCCAGGGGTTGCCTGGAGTCACACAGAAGGCCCACAATGCACCCTTCCTGGCCTGGGCTGCTTGGCTATCGCTGGGTGGCTAAATTGGAGGATGGTATAGTTCCTCCGAGAGTAGGACTGGGCAATACAAAAATAATATATCATTTTCGAGATATGAGACCTCATATCGTCTTAAATATTGGATATTGTTATTGTATATCCTTATATGGAATAAATGGTGTTTTCTGCTGATTTTAAAGGCTGCATTACAGTAAAATTATGTAATTTTTTCACCTTCTCAGACAGTTCTACTTGTTTTAATACTTGCCTTTATCCACTTAGTTCTTATTAATGTAATGCTCAATTATGTCTCCAAGTTCCAGCATTAACTAAGTGCTTTGAGGAGATCTAAAAAAATAGAGGTAATGATTGTGTATTGCAATATAATCTAAAAATATCGCCCTTTCTGAGAGTTCAAAGAGCTGATGGTTTGCCCTCTAGAACTGATTTACTGCAACAAATGCCAATGAATATTTTCCGGACTTGTGCTTTAACAGCAGCGCTTGTGTGTTCAACCACTAAATGAAACCAACCTCTGAAAACTTCCCGCTGACGCATTTGTCTTCCAGTGAGAACAAACCCCATTGTGATCCCATTAAGAGAAAACCATTATCCTCTATTATTCATTGATACGCTGGGGAATTATTGTTGGAGGCACAATGGCACTAGCAGTGATTCTGAAACGTTCATTTAGAACTTCCCCTTCAATCCCACTGCACTCAATATTCCATAATAAAACATTCACCAAGGTCAGACCTTGGCTAGTGCCAACACATGACGCAGTATCTGACTACTGACCTCTGCGTGAACAATTCATTTCAAAAGTGAAAGAGAACGTCCTCTGTGTGCAAAGTACAGAGCAGCACAGTCAAAAACTGACTTTACGTGAAGCTTTATTGCTGCTGTCAGTTACTCCAGTCCAACTTACAGCAGTACAGAGAATAAGAATAAGTACAGAGGGTCTGTGTGGCTCAAGGGCACTTTGACAGGATACACTGTTAGCAGTATAGCACTAATGCATATTTTTTGTAAACTGATTGCATACACATTACATACTGTATGGCCTGTAATTTATGTTGAAAAATATACAAGAGTGGCACATCCACCTACGCATCACCTGCCGAGAAAAAAAAGTTGCATCAAAGTTCACCAACGTTGAACCCCACATGACTGTTACCCTTCAAGAGCGGAAGTAAGAGGCAGGTGAATATTTGCCACTGGTAATTTTCTGTACATGTGTGATGGTGCCATAAAGGCAGTTATCTTTGGTGAGCTCAGCTATTTTGAATAGGAGATTCATTACCGACGTTCAGAATTGTAGATTAATTATTAACAACTGTACAGTGAATGTATTTTTTTTTTTTTAGGCAAACATTGTGAGAATTCACTGCTTGGATCTTTTTAAAAATGTGAATATTTGCCATTTTTCCTTCTTTTTCTTTTAGTAAACTAAATGTCTTTGGGTTTTTGACTGCAGGTCATTAAAACCAGCAATTTTTGATGTTAAGTGGGCTTGAGGTAATTGTGAGAGAGATTTCTCTTAATCCAAAGACCAAACAATTGCATGAGAAAAAAAATGCCCTGTTTATTAATTACCAAAATAACTATTTGCAGTCCTTGTTAACATACTTGCAAGAAAGTGAAGCTCTAGCCAGAAAAATTTAAACATGGAAATCTTAAATTACCAGATGCATAATTATTTAATGAGAACTAATGTAAGCTAAAAGATCTTGCAGAAAGATGAAGGCCTGATTTTTTAGAAAGGCCAACTTTGAATGGAAACACGGATCTGATGCGTTTACACATCGATCCTTTCAACGTGCTCTTGAATAAGACACTCAGTGATTTACTAGAACACTATGCTTCTGAATCAGATTTTGATTTTTCAAGTAAATCCTGTTTTTCTGCAGGAAGTCTCACTGGAATCTTGTATGCATCACAAGCATGCATTTAAAAAGGTGCATTCACTGTTCCACTTCATCCTGCATGACAGTTACCTTTCATGGGAGCATGGGGGTGGAAAACCAGTTTGTAGGGGTGTTACATGTTGTTGTTTGTTGACATTTTTGAAACTCAGCAGAGTTTCACTGTTTAGTGGACCGTGCATGAGTTGGGTCAGTGTGATTGTAGCCAACTAATAAAGACCAATAAGAGGCTGGGTATTTAAACCAGAAGGGATCCTTGCAATGCAGAGGGCAATGAAAACGGGAAAGGTTATTACAAGACAGGTGTGCACCTACTGCCTGCTTACAGTGGTAGCAACGAGCCAGCTGTTATGCAACTGATATTTTAATAATGTCAGCAGAATCCACTCAAAGGAGACGACTTCTGCTGCAAAACAGTGGACAAGTATGAGTTCAGATGTACCCTGAAGGTCATGTAAGTCTGTATAGTTGCCACCACAGACCAAAAAAAGGAAGTTGCATGGGTCTACAGAAATTGCATCTCACATTAAATCCCCTTCCTCTCTCAAACAACCACCCGCCTTCTCTCTCTCTCTCTCTCTTTCTCTCTCTCTCTCTCTCTCACACACACACACACACACACACACATATATATATACCAACACAGAGCTACCCACCTCTCCCCCCCTCACTTACCTGACAACATTGGGGTGCTCAAAGGCTTCAAGCTGCCTCAGTACCGCCACCTCCCGGATGGTGGAGAGAGGCATCCCCTCTTCCTCCGTCTGGACCCGAACTCTCTTTAGAGCTACAAAGCGTCCCCCGTTCTTCAAATCTCTCGCCTTGTACACTTTTCCATAAGCGCCTTCTCCAATCTCGGCCACGGGCTCATATTGAGTACCAGCACTTTCTTTGTCCATTTTTGCTGATTTTTTTTTTCTCTCTGTCGTCTCTTGTTGAAAATATTGCGGGGAATCCCGGCGAGGGTGACGAGCCAGAGACTCTCTCTCTCACAAAGGCATATTCACAGAAAAAAGTTGGCACATGCAATGCCTAGATGACAGGGAGACACAGATGGAGGAAGACACCATCTTTGTCAGATTTGGTCAAACTGTGCTCCAGATAGGCAATAACAGGACTGTCATCATGTTTTATTCCGACTATCAACACAAGAGCTGAGAGTTGCGTCCCAACGTCCACTCCTCCTCCTATTACGCATAGCAACTCATGTCCTCCTACCACAAACACAAAGTAATGTCAAATAATTCAAATTAGCCGCATTTAGCTTCTTTCTTTAAGCTAGGTTTGCATAAATTACGCTGTCTCGCGCATTCAAAACATCCAACCCCCACATGCGGCGTTTCAGTTATGTTCATGTGGGCTGTCTTTCCCTGTTAAAGGAAATTAAACAAGAAAAGTTTAAAGAGAACACGCAAACAGAGAGCACAAACCTTACACACCGAGCTGTTTCAAGCTAGCAAAATAACCGGCTAACAGCGTCTCGTGTCTTGTTTTATCAAAGTGTTTGAGGCGACACAAACTTGGAGAGCACGTGGCTGTCTACTGATTGCATTGTCTGAACTTCCTACAGCAACAGTCCTTTTAAAACACCGTAAAACTCGCTTTCCCACTCCGAAATCGTTATAAGTGTGTAAAACAAAGCAATTGCGGAGTTTTAGGCATGTTTCCATTAACTTTCACAGCTTCCTCTAATTTTTTCTAATTTATTTGTGCATAGACTCGCACGGGCTAATTACAATCAATTCAAGCAAGCAAGGCATTTGCTCATTTCCGTTTTTAAAATGTTATTGCATTTGAACGCAACACTTCCACCCTCATAAAGACATTCTTAAGCATGTGATTCTGCATATTTATATCCACACATTTAAGTGTTTACCTTGCTTTATGTTGTCAATAAAATGTCGCAACGTCGGCATGTCCGATAAAATGCTGAGGAGGCATTCAAGTGTCGGATAAAAATGTCCTGCCTCAAACGCATCCCTGGCCACTGTCCTCCATGCGGGGGCCACACAGGTAGTCGGACGGTGCAGGCATCTAACCCCCCATCCCTCAGACTGCACCAGCCCAGGCAGAGACACTCAAGCAAGGGAGGAGGAGAAGGAGGAGGTGGAGGGCTGTACAACTACTCGCGCGCGCACATACATACGCGCACTCGCGCTGCAACTTTGTGGGTGGGGGTGTGTGGAGGGGAAGGGGGTGCAGGATTGGGGGGTCATAGGACAAAGGCAAACGCGTGATACAGCCCTCCGAAACCACGCTCTTCTTTGGATTTTCTCCTTTCTTTCTTCTTCCCCCCCCCCCGTCCATATAGCCTATCCCCGGATCGGCCTATGCAACTGCAGCCCCGCTCGCCTGTGTGAGCTCCGTCTCTGCCTGGCTTTCCCACGCCGGCTGAATGTACCCTGACCTCCTTCAGAGAGGTTTGACATGGAGCGGGGACATTTCCGCATTCCTCCCCGACTACAAAGGCACACCGCCTCCTTTTTGCTCTCCCTCTGCCTCCTCGGTGCTTTACCATTCATAGTCCTCTCTGCGGGTTTTGTCTCCCGTGTCAAACCCGGGAGCACCGCGGGGATCGGAGAGGGGAGCGAGGAGGTTTACTGGATGGACGGCCACACTATCTATCTCCCTCAAAACCATTCAGAAACTCCCGCTACAACAATGCGCCCGCGGGGATGCGAAGTGACAACCTCGCCCTAGATGGGCCTGAGGGGTCAGGTTCAAGGCCCGGAGGCCTGATCTGTGGCAGGGGGCACTGCTCTGCTAGGGTGGTCGTTTGGAAGGAGAGTTCCATGTCCCTCCAGCAGGCGTGATGGCCTGATGCCTACAGTGGATGCAAACTTTTTTAAAAATCTAAAAATATGGGAAATCATCAGTGTTCACAATTATTTTATGTGTTTTAATAAATTTCAAAACAAAAGATGAAATATTCGGAATCTCTGCAAGTCAGTTATAACAATAGCTAAAAAATAACCTACTACCTTTTTATTTGTACCTTAAGATATTAAAACCAAAAATGTATATTTTATTTATTAAAATGTATTAGTTAAGAATGTGTATTAAAATATTAAAAAAGATAGTTACTGTTTTATATAGGCCAATTTATTATCAATAGCCTATTTGATAAGATAGACTTTATTAATCTCGCATCAGGGTAATTCACTTGTTACAGCTTCTCACAAATTAAACAAGATAACATCAACATGACAATAACACGCAGGCACACACACAGAAACAGATCAGTACTAAAAATGCCATCAAGACAGAGAAGTAAAAGAACCAAATAACCCACACAAAAGAAAAACACACATCGTGTGAATTTAAAAAAACTGGGAGATTTTAAAATCAGAAACTTAAAGCAGGCAGAGGGATATTGCACAGTGACAATAATTATTATAATATAAAAGTATGAAGGATAGTGCAGATATGACAAATATCAGAATATTAGAATACTGTACATGTGTAATAGTGCAAATAATAGTGTAAATGTCATTGTCACTTCTTGAAACCCAAAACATTTAAACATCTTTTAACCCGTAGGAATAAAGATAAAGTTTATTTAAATTTAAATATCTTTACTTTCATGTATCTCTCCCTCTCTCTTTTTTGTAGGCCTGTTCTTTATTTTAATTGTTTAGTTTTGTTTAATTCAAATGGACCCGGTTATGCTTAAAAATCTTTTTTTTTTCTTTTTCTTTTTTTTTTTGTTATATAAGGTGCCAGCATTAAAAAAAAAATCTCTCTGAAAAGAATCTAAACTCTCACATTAGGTTTGTTTTCTTTTTCTCTCTTTCTCTCTCTCTCTCTCTCTTTCTCTCTCTCTCTCTCTCTCTTTCATGCTGGACACGGTTTAGACATGACAAGACTTGATGTCAGATTATTCCAATGCATAGCCAATTACAGGCGTGTAACCAAGCTCCATTATCAGAACTTCATAGGGAGGCGTGTATTAGAGAGGCACAGAAGATCAGAGGAAGGACATTCCCCCCAGTGCTAC
>JAQLOL010000008.1:14501323-14511915 GCA_029783665.1 Naso thynnoides
ACTGGAGCAAAATAGGAAGGGGAGGGTGCAGCAGAGTTGCTTCCTTAGGAGTTTCATGCTACAGCTAGCTTGATTTCTCTATGTTGCATATTCTGGCATCTCATAGTCTGGCATAACAACTTTTGCCCACTTTAATAACTTTTTTAGTACCAGGGAGACCAGAAATGATAAAAGACAGCATAAAAAGAAGTCTGTGTGACAATGGTAATATTACAGGGCCTGGGATCAGATTTGCTTTACATTTACATTTATGGTTGCCAAACTCTCTAACATGGCAGGTGATGTGGCCTTCTTTTACAAACTATTGTTAACTTGTAATCAGGCAGGATGAGACTTATTTCTTCCACATAAGTCATTTTAGTTTGGCGCATACTGTTAATTGCTAAGGTTTTTTGGAATTAGGATGAACCCCCCTTTTTATTTTTGCATTTCTCCCTTGCACACCCTTTGCACTGTTCTCCTGGAGGTTTTATGTAAATGTTTGTGAGATCAGTCTTGTTTTTGACAACTGAAAACATGTGACATATCTGGGAGACTATTTGCATGGGAGCTTATCTCACAGAACTTCTCTGTCTCGGCGTAACGTGTGTAGATGCGCTGATAAACTAGCCTGTTTGCACCCGGAACACAATCTTGCTAGGAATTCATTTGAATGGGTTTGAATTTTCCAGAAACTGATGCTGTGATGTAGAATTTGTGTGACATGTCTGTCTGTGACTTCACTGGGTGTGTTAAAAAACTTGGCAGAGCTGCAGCACCAGTAAATTAAGCATTGTCGTCATTTCTGTTTGAGGAGACAGAGAATGTTTGTTTTAGCATGTAGTGGCAACCGTTTACCTATCAGCTAAAATACCTCCTTCATTTATTGTGTTTATTTCCAACTTCAGTCAAATCTTTATTAATGTACAAGTAAGACTAAAGATTAATTTTTTAAGGTTGTATTTCCAATCCAAAACACGCTACATGCACCTTAAAACTTATAAATGCCACATGAAGAACTATCAGAGTTTATGCAACACATATCATTATTACAAGTAAGATCATCATAACAGGTTCGAAACAGAGCTCTTGCGTAATTACCCAGCTTAGGCTCCGAGTCCACATAGCATCAGAAAAACACTGGCAGGGAGCTGGACAGCACTGGAAAACAACAGACCGTTGACTACATAGTGAACAACAAGCTTACAATGCGTAGGGTGATAAAAACACAACATTCAGCAACATTCGGTGTGTGGCCAATCTGCTCCCACAAACAGGCATTTCTGTCTCTTTCATAATAGTTTCTGTTTGATATCTGGAGCTCAGGATAGACAGACACGGACAGAGCAAAGGTTTCCATTTTCTTGGGAACCAAGGTGACCTGTGACGATTCCCATCCAATCTAAAGCATGATTGATTGCCAGAGAAGAATGACAGGGACTACACATGCACCTTTTCCAAAAATTTCATTTCATTTTCAACTAGAAGTGCTCAGAGTAGCCGAGAAAAAGATGCTGGGGGCAACACTTTTTCTATAGGAAGCCACATACGGCAGCATACACCCGCTTCACATTGGGAACAAGTGACAAAATATGGTGGTGAATGTGGACATGGGCCCAAAAAGATGCTGTAGGAGGCCATAGCTGTTGTTTCCTTTAAAACATTCTTCTCACTAGGGCCCGACCAATATATCATTTTACCAATATTAAAGCTGATGTAAGCAGTTTATATCACATCATATTGTAATTCGGTTGGACTTCTGCACCTCTCCTTGGCTCAGTATTCAGACTGTGATGGGACTCTCAGCCAGTAACAGTAATTTCAGAGAGCATGAGATCCTATTGGCCGCTCTATGCTAAATCTGCCTATTGCACATAATATACTGGTATCAGCATATATGTTTTCTTATATGCACTGATATTAAAACTGTCCTTTAATGCCTGAAAAGATGCTTGGTATAGTAAATGGCAGTTTGTTATTCAATAACTGAGTGAAGAATTTCATGTTCAATGCACTGATGCTTGAAAAAAAGTTTGTTAAAATATAAGAGATCCTGCCTCCAATAACTGTCTTTGCCATAAGCACTTCAGGTTCAGCCAATATCGTACAAATGTAATATTGGCCATTATGTCAGATATCAGAATTTTCTTGCTCCCGAATATCGGTATTGTCATCAACCACAAATTACCATATCAGTCAGACTCTAATTGTAACATAATCATCTTGTTGGCCCCTGTAGATGGCCCCTACAACCTGGAGGTGAACTCAGGCCAGGGCCTGCGGACAGGAGAGGTGTTCACCATTAACCCTGGAGAGCTGGTCTTCTTCGAATGCCAGGCTGACTCCAACCCACCTAACAGCTACGTCTGGATCTCTAAGAGCCGCAACACCTCTCAGGTCATCACTGAGGGGCCAAGGCTGGAGGTGCGCTCCTACAGATTGGCCCAGGCTGAGGAATACCTGTGCCGTGCCTTCAACAACGTGACACAGAAGCAGGACGAGGCCCAGTTCACTCTGGTGGTGGCCAGTTTGGGAACAGGTGGGTAGAGGGTGGAACATGGCAAGAGCGAGCAGAGCGTGGGTAGATTTTTGGGAATCCTCTTAAGATAAACACTCTGTAAACACTGTGTCATGCCAAAAGCAGAAGAGGTTCATGAGCTGTGAGAGATGCATCTTGACAATCACATCCATCATGGCGAGGGAACACTTCCAAAGCTGAAGCACTGTGTGCACAACAGGTGAAATGTGAAACCAGGTTATGAATATAACATGAGGCATACACGGCTATCATAAAAACTCATGTTTTATCTCTGTTGCTAGGTTCTACTGCCTGCAGCCTGTATTAAAGTTCAGTGGCTGGGAAAGTAAACAGTGGAGAACAGCTGTTGTATTTGTTGACCAGGTTTTACAGCATGTGTAGTTTCTGTGTGATGAATGCGACATCGATATGTTGTCTTGGTGATACTGAGAGAGGCTCACTAATCACTCACACTTTTTACGGTTTGAGATGCTGTTTATTGAGTCAGCAGATGAAATCAGAATCTCTTGTGAAGTTTACCAAAGAATTATCCGATGAATAATCTTTTACAAGTCCAGTTTGTAGGATTTAGGGGGAACTATTTGTGGAACATGGCAGAAATGGATTATAATACAATGAGCCTTTTATACCAAAAGAGGAAACATGACTTCTTTCGTGGAGTTTGCTGAGTTGCGTCGTGGTGTCTACATTAGTCTGAAAAGAACAAACCAAATAATGGCTCTGGAGGGGGAGTTTTTCCGTTTTCACAACATTCACAGCAGGTCCCCCTACATGCTCCAAAGGAGAGTGTGAACAGTTGTAAATTCAGTTGGGAGCAATCTGAAACTTCACCACTAGATGCCCCTTAGTCTTACACACTGGACCTTTGATGAGACTAGCCACTCTAGCTGCTGTTTAAAACTGTACCAGAGACGTTAAAAGAGAGGAGACAAGTCACTTAAAGCTTTATGAATTGAAAAGTCAATAATGGATGACAGCCATATGAAATAGATCCAAAAGTCTGTAGAAGTATAACTTGAGGTTAAAGTCACCGAACAAATTAAGTCATTTTTATCAGATTTACATGTAGATTTTATATGTGCAGGTTTTATATCCTGACAATAAAGTTATGATCTCACTTTCATTTAGTTTAGATTGAAGCCAAAGTCATTTGGATTTGTCCTCTGGGGACCATGAGTGTTCGTACAATATTTAATGAATATCTTAATACCAAAATAGTTGAAATATTTCAGTTGGGACAAATGAAGTGAACTGATCCTCTGCTGTAACTAGCTTGTCTATTAATGTGTGTAATAGCTGTGTCTTTATTTGTTTAAAGGGAAAGAGAAGCACACCCAGGAAGGCAGCCCTGTATCCCCTCTGGCAGCCATCACTGTCTGTTCTCTGTTCATCATCGGCTGTATGCTGTTGTTTTTCATCAGGAGAACCTGCCACCCTAAAAGAGGTTAGATAATACCCCATTCTGCTGCTATTCATGCTAATCACCGTAAATTCAGTGCTTGCAGTCATTCCTGTGACCTGTATTGAAAATCTGTGTTTAAAATGTTCAAGTCTGAATATTGGAATGTGTTAGATAGCACAATGACTCGAAGCTCTGAGATCTTAACTGTGAAAGTTAATCATAAATGTAAATATTTGAATATGTGTAATTTTTTGTATTGGAGAATAATTATTTGCTTTTGTCTGTCTATCTCTCTGTCTCTCTATGATCAACAGTGCTTATGAGCATTTACAACAGGTGAGAGCCATGAATATCAAATTAATAAAAGCATTATTCATATGGAGTATTTTTAGTATACACGTGTGTTCTTGTTTGTACTGCAACTAAGAGCTTGATGTGCTTGTTTTTGGCAGACCGCTTTCAGAGCAGAAACGACCACATCGTTCAGGTACGCTGACCGCTGCGCATAAGTATATATTTATTTAATCATACTTATATTTTTACAGTTTACAGTTTTTATGGCATCATTACATTCATAAAATCACTGTAAAGTTTGATTCTATAAATGTACGCAAGTGCACTTACTGCAACCTAAGTGTTGTTCTGACCCTAAATCTGTGCATCAACAGGTCACGAGGACGCAACAGAGGACTTCGGCATCTATGAGTTTGTCTCCATACCTGGCAAAATGGAATCTGCTCAGGTATTTAACATGCTGCCCACTGACATTGATTGAGTGATAACGCAGCAGCACTGAAAGCTTTTGTGCGTTGTTGAACATCTGAATGTAGTTTTAATTTTTCTGTGTGACTGTCCCGCAGGCATCGTGCAGATCTCTGGCTCGCCTCGAGTCGGTTCAGGATATGCACACCACCATCTACGATGTGATCAGACATGTTCCTGACACCCCTGCTCACAGTCTGCTGAAGTAACTTCTACCTGCAAAGTTGAGATGTAACTTATAATGATTTCACTTGAAGACTCTTGTGTAGCTTTATTCTCTGAAGTCACTGAAACTCTGGTTTTGGTGGCCCATTTTTTGCACAAGGGATGAAGGAGACTCGTGTGAGTACACAACCTGATCGTGCACTGTTATTGTCCAGAGTTTGGGACAGATGCTAAATGTGTTTCATTGACATTATTGTGAGATGAAAGTGTATGTGTGGCTTGAATTTTCCTTATTGTAAAAGTATAACTGAATTTGAAACTTATGTCTTTTTTTGCCATTTAAAAATGAAGATGACCAGGATCATATTAAATTGAGCAAGTTAGTTGTAGTTTTTATGTTATTTTGAGATCTAGTCACTCAAAATCAATATTTTTAAAAAATATGTTTAATTTTAAATAATTTGCCATTCCATTAACATCATTCTAATTTAACATTCTGGCCAAGGAGAGTCTGTCTTTTAAGGAGGCAAGTGTTATATTGAATGCATTTCTTGTATGAAATGTATATAAGTGTAAATATTGTACATTATACTGCAGATCTTTATACCTATTATTCTATTTCTGTTTAGCTCACATCTATGCTTATTTATTCCTCTAACTCTTCACTGTTTCCGCAAATGTAGCATTTCTTTCGCTCAACATGAATATAATGAAATGCTGAAACAAGGAATATTATTAATGATATATAAATTATTGTACAGTTTGCATTCACATGTTTGTTTTTGTACTTTATTAAAGATATAACTGTTTACTATTCTGGGTCAGTTTTAAATGTGTGTTTGTCACTTACAACCAATTAAGATAATGTACTTCATTTAGTCATTTCTGCTTTAATTTCATTGTCTTGGATTTGCAATAGCAGACGGGGCTTGAAATGAACAATTTCTTATTCACAGATCCTGGTAACAAAAAATAAGAGCTGCAGCCAGCAAAGATGTCAGTTGTTATGCTGCTTCACAGTCCGTCTTTGTCTAATGTCTTGGCTGTGATCTCTCTTCTCACAAAATGTCTGGGTTTTATTTTGTCGTCTTGAAATTGCTGAAGAGCACAATTGTTTCTCTCAGCTTCGTTGAATTGGTATGCTGTGTACCTGGCGTGATGTGGAGACAGGCAGCAACAGACGGATGGTTCAGCATGTGGCAGAGTGCCGTCCACCTGCTCCCGCTGACACCTTGTCACGAGCAGATAAAAATGTGTGTGCTTGCTCTTCTGTGTGTGTGAAAGACAGAAGATGTAGTTGCACGAAGAGGGAAAAGACACAGACAACCCTTGAGAGGACTAGACACAAAAACTTGCGTATAATAGAAGTCAAAATCGATATTTTCATTGTCTGTGTTGTCTGTAATTTTTCTCACCCTAAATGATTGGTTCCTTGCATTCTATTATTATTCCATTTATTACCAAAACATTCTGTTGTCCCCTTTGAGTCGCTCCTGTGCTAAATGCCTCTATTTATATTAATTATCAGTGTTGCAGCAAAAAAAACTGGCAACTGGTTTTAAGGGTTTTCACTCCAATAAATGCTAACTAGACAAATTATTACTATTATGTTTTTCAAGATAAGAAACAGCGAGGATCTAAAGCTCATACTGAGTCATAAAATGCTGCTTATCGTGGTGCTCCCTTGCATAGCAACAAGCAGTTTATTGAATCTACCTAATTATAGCTTCTGAACTGACCATCTCAGTGTGCTGCGTCTTTGTGGTGGCATCTCCGGGTAGGGGTGGCCATCTGTTCCGTCTCAGTATATGCTTTAAGGGAGGCGCCGCACTGTGGATGAGTGCCTAACAAACAACAGTGGATGAAGAGATTCACCTAAGGAGATCGACCTCACCTTCATTTGACTGGGAAATAGCCTGAGGCATCATTAACCAGGAACTAGAACTCACAGTGCCTGCTCTCTGCTGCGTGCTGCCTGCTTTTAACCAAGATCAAAATACCACCCAAGGGGGCAATTACAAAGCAGGCTGAATGGGTCTGCATGCACTGTTTTTGTAATTATTTTCAACTGTTTACAATGCAGAGCCAGGTCTCGTTGCTTGGCAGAGACGGAGCTTTATGGCACTGACTCATGGATGGCATTATGTGATGACGTGATCAGTCTTGCTAACAAAAGGAAATGTGGGTTGCTATCTAAAGCCATCACAAAACTATACATATATACCTTAGCTTTTTTTTAAAACATCAAATTCTATGTATTTAATTACAGTATATAAACAAACAAATGTAGTGGGCTTGCATAAAATACCAAAAAAAAACATACCAAAAAAGAGGCTAATTTTAATTTCAAACTTATATATTATCATTATATAAAACAAATGTATAAAATGTAAAGCCACGCAGGCTACAAGTTGATCATGTGCTTTTAAAATGAAATAATGAATGAATCTTGTTCGGTATAATAGTTAGTAAACATGGATCTTTTCTACAGCAAACATTTTTACTAATCATAGTAAGCCAGTCAGTTCAAGTGGCCTGTCAAGCCACTACAGTGTGCCGTCCTCCCTGCATGCAAATTAAAAGCACCGTGATACTAAGGTAGGAAAACAGAAATCAGCCTTTATCACAAGTATTGTTTATACTTGTGCTTTGTAGTAGGCCTAGGACATCTACAGGTGAGTAACAGAACACATAGGTTAAATTTTTCAGGACGGGTTCTTTTGAATTCTTTGATGTTAAATTACCACCATCCAGTGGTGTAAGGCAGCAATACAGTTAAAACAATGGTAATGCTTTGCACTGCTTTAAATATAATTTTAGGACTTATAAATAGAACTACATATTTTTTCCATTTAATCATTATTTTATAGTTTTTCACAGATCCTGTCATAGTCTAAGGAGAAAAACTACCTTTCCCAGGATGCTTTGGAATCTGCTTGCCGTACCAGTCACGTGACGGTCAACTATGGCTTCCTTCTCGTAGTGATGGAGGCGCATCTTTGACAACAAGGTAAAAACTGAAACTCCGTTCACTGTTTTGTCCGCTGACACGACTTGGATTGAGGATGCAGAAGATCAAGTCTCTCATGGCCCGGCAGGTGAGCAAAGCAGGCCGGCAGGCAGTGAGCTGCCGGCAGTTTGTCTCCAACAGCTGCAGGTAGCTAGCATGACAGCTAGCTAAGCTAGCTGACTCATTTGACAGCTCGTCGGGTGGCTCATTAAAGGGCACATTCAGCCCGAGTAAAAGCAGCTTTTTAAACGACTTTATCACTGACAGTAACTTTTTTCTTCCATGTCAAGAAAACACATGTAACGTTATGGATGCAGCTATACTTACGACTTATCGTCAGATGTAAGAGTGTAGCATTTGACAGCACAACAACATGGCAAACAGTGGAAACTGGGCGGTGAGGGAAGTTCTCAGTTTGCACTGCGGTAATTTAAGACTCATTGGTTTATCAGTGGACACAACAGAGAATATCGCTTTCAAAAATCTGCCCGCTAGTTCCACTTTTGCTTGTATGCAGTCGTGTGCTAATGAATAGCAGGCTCTGTGAGAACGGGAACAGTTTGCTGACTAGCTCGTTAGTGTTACTTCACCCTTTGGGTCTAACAGTGAGTTTTATTTTGACAGGGCCTGAAAAGCCCCCAAGAAAGTATGGCAGACCTCAGTCCAGTGGAGAACCTGAGGATCCCGAGCAAGGTAACATTACATTTGGGCTCCATATTCCTAAAATCCAACCTTTACAATTGTAATAAAAGTTGACTATATTTCACTGCAGTTTATAGTCAACTTTTATATTTCACTGCTGCTTATAATGTGCTAGAGGTGGTTGTAATAAATACTACCTGTTCTGTGTTGTATTGTTTTCATTGTGTAATAATTTAGTAATAGCTAAATGCTTCCCTTAACAGTTTTTTGACAGCTTTGAAGTAGGGCCCAACTGTTATTTCTGTCAATAGTGACCTGTTGTAGATATGTTGGTATTGGTGTATATGTTCTCTGATAAGTGCCAATATTAAAACTGTTTTTTAAGGCTTGAAAAAAGGTTTGGACAAGTAATTAAAAATTCTATAATTGCATAGTTTGTCCAGCATTATATTATATATTATTCAATTGGCAATAAGTGAAGTGTTTACTGTTCATTCCACTCATGTTTAGAATGAAATTTGTGAGATATATTTCCTTCGTTATGTATCTTTGCCACAGGTATTTGATAACCACATTCAAAATCTTATATATAGAATATTAGCCCATTTAATAGATTTCAAATACAAATTTTCTTGCTTCCCTAACATCAGCATCAGTATCGGCCCCAAAAATCCCATATTGGTTAGGCCATACTTAAAAGTCTTTTTGCTGCTTGTTGTCTGTTCAACATATAGAACAACTCATCAAAATCTGCAATTTATGAATGCGTTTTGGTGTTGTGTTAAATCTATTTGGGAAAACTTGGCCATGCATATTATTTAAATGGAGCCAAGTTCTCTGACACTCAGATGCAGTAACAGAAATTGTCGGTTAAATGTGCCTGGGTGGTTTTAGATTAGAGGAAAACATACTGCGTAGTTTATGTTTGTAGCTTTGTCCATTATGCTCAGAGCAACTTCCTGTAATGACAGTAGATGCATCACACCCACTGACTTTTCTTGACAGTAGCATAAAGAAACCGCCGACTACCGCTGATGTCACATAAGGACACACTTTACATTAATTCTAACACAGAGAGTGTGCAATATGGTTTGCTCTAATAGTGTTTCAGCATTTTGGCACCGTGGTGTTTGAAAATGCAATCCGTCATGCTTAGTCACAGGAAGTGTTTGTCATTATCCACTTGTACAAATTCAATTTGTGGAGAGCAGACTGAGCAAAGCTGCAGAGTGGCTCTATGTAATGTATAGTCACTCACTTAGTAAAACCGCAATGCACTGCTAGTTGCCGGCTTTGCTTTGACTTTGCCTTGTCACAATGACCTTCTGTTAGTGTGGCTGACTGCAGTTTGGAAGGTGACCAATTCTATTTATTCGCTGTGCAGCCTCACATCAGGCAGGTCAGTTCAGCCAGACAGTTAATTTCTCTTCGTCGAGAACTTGGCTTTTAAGGACTGAGGCTGTTTTGATTGTTGGCCTCCTGTAGCTTTAATGTTTGTGGAACTTTTTGTCTGTTTAGCTTTGCTGATATACCATTGGGTACAATGATCTGGAGTATTTATTTTGAGTCTTGTTGTCATGAGAAAAGAAACACTCATGCTGCCTATTCTGAAAGGGTCATACACAGTCATAGACTGTAGAATAAAATGTGGACAGAGCACTCTGGAAATTATCCATTCGTTTGTTGAGTGCTGTTTTCAAGCCCAGAGTTTGCCTTATGATTGTTACATCTTGTTTTTTGGAGTCAGAAATGACCATATATGGACAAGTACACTTGTCAGGAAAGGGAAAATTAGCCATAGAGACCATAACTGTTTTTTGCACCAAGCTCAGGCTAATAACATGTGCATTTCTGCAGTGAAGTTGAGCATTTGTATACAGTGGTTAATGGACTTTGATTTGCTTCTGGAGACAGCCCTAATCTGCCTTTATTGGAGAACTTTTTTTTTTTAAAATCTTTTCTTTAATTATTTCTTTTTTCTTGTCTTTTTTTTTGGTGTGTCTAAATTATTCACAACACATAAAATCACAAAATGTACAAAACAAAGTGTTGCACAGACCAAACCTCCCCTTATCCTCCACCAACTCCCCCCC